>PVJH01007354.1:0-93648 GCA_004026705.1 Nesogale talazaci | reverse complement strand
CTATTTTTAGCACTAGGCTGGTGCCCAGATTGAAGGCAACTGTCACGAAAGGAAGCAAGCCCCTTCCTTTCCACCTTTCATATCTCACATCCCACCTGCTTTGGGGAAAGTTATGTGGGTTTTATCAATCGAATTCACCACGACCATCTGTCTTCACGATGCTCAAGATTCTGCTCTCTAAATATCTCTGTGACATCAAACGTGTTGCTTACCTCTCTCAGTCTGTTAACTCAACTGGCAATGGGAATTGCAAAGCACCTTTCTAGAGGGTCTCTGTCCCTGACACAGAGTAAGTGCTCACCTGCTAGCAGTCCCTCTTCCTTCTGTTGTTGTCATTACTATGATGACTTGCCTCCCAACTTCTACTTGATCAAGGTTCCCCAAAGCACAGTGGGCTGAGTGTTGGACTACTAGTAGAAGGGTTGGTGGCTTAAACTTACCAGCTACTCTGCCAGAGAAAGATAAGGTGACCTTCAGCAGGATTTATAGTGTCAAAAACTAGGCAGCAGTTCTACTCTGTCCTATAGGTTCAGTAAAATTTGGAATCAATGACAGTAATAGACTTGGTTTGAGTTTGGATTTTGCCCTAGATAGCATATGGCATCACGTACAGCAGGAGAACAGGGTCATTAATGGCATAGCACACAAAGCTTGACTAAGTTCAAATCCAAATTTACATACATATTTGCTGTGTAACCATGGGCAAAGCTTGCCTTAGATTTCACATCTATAACCAATTCACCTATAACTCTTAACCTGCTCTTGAGTGGATTGCAAACCACAGTAATGCTGTGTGTGTCATGGTTAACTGTGCATCTAGTGCGGGAATTGTAATAACTGAGGTAACTAAGCTAGATCACCAGGGCTTACTTCTGAGATGACTCTGCCCAGAATCAGAATTCCTTCTTTAAGTGAGCAGCCACCACCATCCTTTGGATCAGCAACCAATTAATTGTATTAACTGTCTGCACTCCCCAGGTACTTCTCTCAGTCATAAAATCAGAATAAAAACTGTCTACCTTAGAGATTGATTACAAGAAGGAAGAAAGTTAATATGTGCCTGTGGGAAGCAGCATGTAAATGTCTGTTAAATAATATAGATCATGGATCCCTCAATGCTAAATTTTTCTCACTGTTTTCTATCTTATCCCTTTCTTACATGCTTTCTTTTCCTCCAAGCTGATCTCATAAAACTGGACTAATTTTGTGATTAATAAAGGCTTTTTATTTGTTAGAGTTTGTTATCTGCACAGTTTATGTTATTTACAGAACCTTATTCATAGTTTGAAAGATGGCGTTGCCTGAAGGGTAACTAAAAGTAAGTTTGGACAATAGAGGGGATGTTTTTGGAAATTCCGAACAGCAGGTCTTACCCAAAGCCAGTTGGTTTCTTGTTACCTCACCCACTACATTGTATTTTTAGGTTTTGTGCCTTGTAGTCAATGTTGATACTTAAGGCTAGGTGATTAAGAAGAATACAGGCTCTTGAATCGGATATTTGGCCTCAAGTCTCCATTCTGGCAGTTAGTAGTTGCATGATCTTTGGAAAGTTACATAACCACTCTGTATCTTGGTTCCCAAATATGTGTATTTGGGAATGGTCATGTTTTTGCTTGTTTTCGGGGGGGCATGGAGTCAGCTCTGAGTCATAGTGACCCCTATACACCTTGTTGTTATGCTTGAACTCATGGTTGTAGCCACTGTGTCTGTCATTGACTTTTACTGACCCTTTTTTGCTGACCCTCTGCCAAACATGAGATCCCTTCTCTTAAGAACTGATCTCTCCTGATAACATGTCCAAAGAATGTAAAACAGTCTTACCACCCTTGCTTCTAAGGAACATCCTCACTGTACTTCCTTTAGAAATAGATCTGTTTGCCTGTCTGGTAGTCCATGATGCTTTCAATATTCTTTGCCAGCACCATAACACAGATGCATCCTTTCTTCTCCAGTTTGCATTATTCATTGTCCAATTTTTATATGCTGATGTCACTATGCAGATTAAATGTGTGAATACATGCAGAATTCACTTAGAATAATGGTTGGCCATGTGTAAATGAGTGTTGCTCTCATTGTCTTCCCAGCAGAGAATTCAAATGCCAATCATTGCACTTCTGCCTCCTGTCCTCCTACTTCTTTAAAGCTCTGAATAAAGAATCCTTTGGGCCCAGGGCACATAGACTCTGCTCCGATGGTTCTTCTCCTCTCTGCTGCTGAACTATATCGGAAGTCTGCATATTGACAGGCCACCTGATGTGACCACAGTCCCCTGTAAAACTAAACACCTCACCTTCTGGATTTAGATTATAAATGAGAAGCTCTTCAAAGGCTCTCATCTCTTTTTTGTTTCTTCCTTTCTTATCCTGCTTGCACTTATCCGATAACACATTTCCTTTTAAGTTAATATCTTTTTTATCAACGTGTGTTGTGTATGAACACAACCAACCCTATTTCCCCACCTTGATTGGGTCTCCATGGCATTATCTTCCCTGTCTCATTTCACTCCTGTCTTTATATTCAGTTTCAGGAATAGCTTAAGAACAGTTTCACACCAGTTCTTTGATGGCACGATGGGGTCATTTCCTAGGCAACCATCTCAGTAAGAAATGTGTACTGAGGAGGTGAGAGCTCGACTGGGGGACTTTAAAGGCACATTAGCAATGTGCTATGCATTCTATGTAGAGATGAGTGTTGGGCCATGCCCCACTGTACTCTGTCTTTCCCCTAGGTCAAAGAGGACAGGGAAAGCATAAGAAGAGACTAGGATGCTGGGGACCCACCCCAGACTCGATGTTTCAGTGCAAAAGAGGCATATCGGCCTGTGTTCCCTATTAAAAGACACTTTCATAAGGTTCTTGGGAGAAGGAGAAAGCCTTTGGATTTACTTTAGATATAACTTTCTTTTATCAATTTAAAAAGATGCTCTGAAGGAAGCTAAGAAGAGAGGGTAATGACAAGGCAGGTAAGTTGTTCTATGCAAGGCCATGACTCACCATCACCTCTTCCGATGTATAAAGCTTTGAATGGCCTTATTGCGCATTATTCTATTCTTCCTTGATGATGTGGTAGCTTTGGACACTTTGGGGTTTTTTTGTTTTGTTTTGGGGGAGGCATCACTGTCCTCTGGTGGGAGTAGGAGACCCAGTCTTGCTCCTGGAGAGCAGCTGCTGGATTTGAAACGCCAACCCAATGGGCCGAGCTTTGGACATTTTATGCTGTCTGATTAGCACCATTTCCAGGGGCTAGGCAGAGTAGTAAATAAAGATAAAGTCAAATTTCTCCAGAACTCTTGTTCCTTGGTTCCCAAAGCCCTCCCCGTCCATCTTTCAAGCACCTTTGTCAAGCAACTGTTGGTCAATGCCAACCAGGCACCTAAATTATTTTTTATAAACTGTCATTGTATTTCTTTGATGTTTCTGGTCGTAATCGTTCTTTACAGTGTTTTTGACAATTCTTTTATGTGTTTCCACATGGGAAGACCGTTTGTTAAGTGCTCTATGAGAAGCCCTGATGATACGGCAATACCTGCCCCATCAGACACCAAGACACTGATGGTGCAAAGCCACTGCTTGCCCTGTGGGAGAGAAGCCATGGCAGTCAGTCGGCTCTCTTAAAGATGACAACCTTGGCGGTTGTAATCGCTTCTGCAGTACTACTCTATCCTGAAGGGGGAGGGGGAGGTTAGGGTGTTGGAGCTACTCCTTGGGAATGATTGGTTTTGCTTTAGGATGCAAAGAACTCTGGTGGTGCAGAGGTTAAATGTTCAACCGTTAACTAGAAGATCAGCAATTCAAACTCACTGAGAGAAAAATGCAACCGTCTGCTTTTATAAAAATCTAGGGCCGTCAAAACCCTATGGGGTAGTTCTATGCTATTCTATAGAGTCTTTATGACACAAAATGGACTGAGCAGAAATGTTTTCTGTTTTGTTTTGTCGTGGTTTATGATGCAAAAGGGTTCACTGAAGGGTTTTAGCTGTTGTGACAAAACACAAAATTATGTTGACCAGTCACTCCTTGGGTAAAAGATGAGGCTGTCTGTCCTCCCAAAGTTTTAGTCTAAGAAACAGTTCTGCATTATCCCTAAGGGTCTTCACAAGCCGGAGTGGGCTCAATCGCAGTGAGTTAGTACTTATGGAACACACTATTCTTTCTTTTAACTAATGTTTATGGAGCCCTTATGTTTCAGGCACAGTTCTAGATCCAACTCTGAGAATACAATAAAAAAATAGGTGAAAGTCATTGTTGCTTACTCAAATGCACACTGAACACTTGTAACCCTTGTTGAGGCCAACAATCCTTCTACCAGTGCATATAGTTACCAATAAACGAAACAAACTTGCTGTTACCAAGCAAATTCTGAGTCATAGGTATCAGAAGTACTAAAAACGAATCTCCCCTTGAAGCAATCCTTAACCAGTGCGTGGTGGTACACAAAATGCCAGTACTCCAGCTGAATCTTCCCTTAAATGGAATAAATTTTGAGTATATGTCCTATGCCATTTTTTGTGGTTCCCATTGGGATTCAAATCCAAGGCCCATGGTGTTGACTTAATTCACACCGTTACTAAGTGTTGGTAACCTTCTCTCCCCCATCTCACATTCCAGTCTGCTACCAGTCTTCTTAAGAAATCATCTTCCAAATAAATCAGTGCCCAAGTCCTGTTCTCAGACAGAGCCCAATGTCAGCGAAATATAAACTAAAGCACTCTGCCCTCTCAAAACTAGTAGTCTTGTAGAAGGACAGCAAAAGAAAAAAAGTAAATGTATAGAATAAGCTACCTGCTCCCTGGTATGGAGTTGATTCCAACCCACGGCAAACCTATAGGACTGAGGAGAACCACTCTTCTGAGCATTTCAGATTGTAAACCTTTAGGGTAATGCTAAGCCTCCTCTTTCTCCCTAGGAGTAGCTGCTATCAAATAGCTGATAATTTGGTTATCAGTCAAACATTAACCCACAATGACACCAGGGCTCCTATGATAGAGTGACAGATGATGATAAAAGTGACAGGGAACCATGAGACCTTGAAGGAGACTGAGGTTGCAGAGAGGGTTGTCAGAAAAAGCTTCATTTTACAATGACCTTTAGGTTGATTCTTAGTACACTCAAAACAAACACTTCTGCCTCCATGTTTTCCTTGTCCTGTAAATCTTAAATTCTATGTTGACCCCCTTCTCCTAGAATGATGTCTAAATGTTAAGAATGTTAGCTGGTACCCAGGAGTTAAAAACTGGCAACCCCTTGAACATCCTCATTGTTTTCCTAGTCTTGAGGCTTCACTGCCCTTTCCAGGATCACCAGTCTTGCCAGGTTCGGCTGCACCAGTTCTCTAAGACTTGAGTTCAGATCATCTACTTAGACCAATAGAAATCTCTGCTGCTGGTTGTGGTGGTGGTTCTGAACACTCTGGAGTAATTCCTAGGAGTGGATCCATAGGGTTTCTTTATTAAAACATTGGAATCATCTGTAACTTTTCTTAGAGTTGGGAGTAAGAAAGTCTCTGCACAAGGGGGGCCTCACAGCTGAGCAGAAAATGTACTCTTTTATTCTCCCTGTTCTATCACTCTTTCCTGCTCTGATACAAAAGGCAAGGTGTTATCTTTAGGCTTGATCAGGGTTTTGCTCTTAAGACAGTTGGACCCAAATTGTAATTTTATGTGATAGACTCACAAAACACAAATCTGCACATATTTCTGCTGATTGCTCTCATGAGAAAAATATCTCATGGACTTGGATCACTCACCTTTACTCATGAAAGCACAGTTGGCTTCACTTCATCATGACCCCTTGAGAAACTCATGTAGTCGATAGTTCTTTTCTCAAGCTATCATGCCTGTGCCATATAGCAACCTTATGAAATTGGCCAGGAAGTCCAAGCAGTTTCTCAATGAACAATTACTGTGGAAGCATACTCTGCTCTCTGCCTAGTAAATAACACAGAAGTCCCTGTGAATCAACCTGAGATCCTCTACAAAAACCTCCTACGTTTCAGAAAACAATGCTAGCAAGCCCCTCCAGAAGTGGGATTGAAAGTAGAGGCTCGCCACTATTTAAGAAATAGGCAGAATCCCTACTTAGGAGAAGATCAAAGTTGATTCTCTGGTGACAAGAAAACAATCTGAAGATGAAACAAGGCTCAGGTGAAGGCAGGACTATATCTGGGAAACAAGAAGATGAAAGGGTGATAAAAATACTGAATGCTGAGCCCTCCCAACCCCAGGTACCCATAAAATGCTGGCATGTGGGCCCACTGCCTCTTGGGCTGGGCTTCTCCCCAAACAGGCAAAGACAAATAACCTTTACTAGGATGCCCGAGCAACTCTCATAATTTTCTAGGTCACTGGTGTATGCTTTCCCTTTCAGTAATGGTCACCCCCTGTCCCTAGGGCAGAAGGGGCCCCTCTTCCTTTGAATGTAATATGCAACTCTTCTTATCAACAAGACAACTTGTATGGCTCTTCAGCTGTTCTTCCCAACTTTTAATTCTCATTGTTTGCTCTTCATTCATCAATCACTCATAGAAAGTAAGTTCTATTCCAAGTGCCCTCTCTTATCCATGGAGAATGCCTAGGTGAAGTGCTGTTGTACATAAAAAAAAATTGTTGAAATGGTTAAAAGAAGCCTGATGCTCTCTCCAGATGGAGTGGATTATTTGATTAGTGGTATCTCTCTTGGGCAGTATGTAAGGAAGTTGTGGCATGGATGCCTTGAATTTTGCCAACCCCACTTTCATTTTCGCTGTTGCACCTTCCTGATCGACACAGTAAACTGAAATGCTGTGAGTCAATTTGCTTTTTTTTTTTTTTGCTTTTGAAGAAAAAGTTAGAAATACCTGTGGAATGCCTTGTTCTTTTATAGTAATCATATCCAAGCTGTACAGTTAAAAAAACACACAAAAAGTCTATGCCTCTCTAATGATTCCTTTAAAATCACAGGATAATATAATTTAAAAACTGTAGTGAAGTTGGAGATTTTATGATGGAACACTAACATTGTCATCACAAATTTTAAGCCATAAATATTATATAGGGATATGATTAAGCTCATACAGTTGCTTCCCATGGAACCAAATGTCCAAGTCTTCCCAGTGAGCCAACTACTCCATTCAACATCAAAACACAAGGGAGCACCAGGATTACAACCAAACCCAAAAAGCTGAGTTGATACCAACTCAGGGTGACCTTGGAGGACAGGGAAGAATCGTCCCTGTGAGTCTCTGAGACTGTAATTCTTTATAGGAATAAAGCTTTGTATGTTTCCCACATATTTCCAAAGGTAAGGAAAATAGGAAACACATTTGCAAGATATGAAATTTAATTAGCACATGTGGGCAACTTAAAGCAACACAAATTAAATATATAAGACATTTTAAGTGGGGAAAATTTTGTGAGAAATTATGTAAAGCACCTATATGTTGTTTTCTTGAAATAAAGAAAGCATCTAATCTACTATTTACACCTTGAGGCTTTTATTTTCTGGGATTTATAATCTTAAAAGATCATCTCAAAAGATTTATTTTAGTATAGCATCTGTTAGTATAGCATCTCGGTATTTGAAGGACACATTTGGTATTAGAAGTGTGTAAGTTAAAAAAATAAAAATTAAAAAAAATTTTTTAAAGTGTGTAAATTATGTCCACATCTAACACTTGAACTCACTTTTTGAATTCCTATACTTTCTGGTTCTACTTCCTCATCTTCTGTCAAATCTAGGTCATAGAAGAGGGAGAGACTGGATCAGTACTTGGCCAAAATGGGTTGGTCTTTGCTGAGCATTCCTGAATTTTAGCTTACCCAGAGGCCAGAAGGCTCCCTTGTGGCCAATGCACATGTAATTTCTCTATCAACTGAGTGTACCTGCCTCCAAATTAGTTAGCTACATGCCCATGAGGAAACTACACCAATTGAGGAAAAAAAAACTGAGCTACACATTAAAAGGCATCAAATGAAAGTTTTAGCTTGATGGGGTTTATTTAAGTTTTCAAAGGTCAGGGCTCTGAAGGGCTTGTCCATTACGGGTTTCAACCTGTAGCACATAGAGGAGAGTGTTCATCAAGAATTTGTTCATTGATAACAACTAACCAGGAGTGGACCACCTTGGGGGTGTGTTCCAAGCATGCTCTTTCTGGCGAGGCTTCAATGATTGACACCTTGTCCCTGGACCACGAGGAACATTCAGATAACTCTGTTGGATGTAGGTTTCCCATAAGCCATGAAGCTGTTGAGACCTGAAAGGATGGGAGGACCAGTGCATACACGCTTCCCAGCCATTCTTCAGAGCATGCACTTCTGAACACAGATCCCTCTCCTTTCCTGTGGTTCCTAAGTGCTAATGGATGACTTCAATTGCTGAAAAGGCAGCAGAAATAAACCAGGTCCTCGTCACCATTGAACTACTTTTGTATGTACTTGTAAGCATGAAATGCACCCAACTGAGTACATCTGGTGTCTCCAGTGATAAACGTTTCACTATATTAAAGCATGGCTGGAAGGTAAAATGTTATCCCTAAAGAACTCGCATCTTGGATGGAGACCGGCAAAGTCTTAGTCATTGTCTACCCCAGGACAAGAGGTAGCAGGAGGTCAAGGGCCTTTGAAGGACGCGGCTATTGTGTCAAGCACAACAATTGAGGGTTTCTTTGCAGTGAAGCTATTGCTGGAGGATTAAATGGCATGTAAATGGCCACTCAGGACCATCATTTTGTCAGTCTCTCCTCTCTTGGAAGCTGTTAGTCTCCATTACAATGGCACCAGTTTTCTCTTTGCAACACGGGTTTCCGCTTTCATCAAACACCAACCAGTGCTGCTTTGGAAGAGAAAGGCTACAGAGAGTCATTTTTCAGGTGGCTGCATTTTGGGAATTTTGTTTTTTCTGTTTTTCCCCCCATCTCTCCAGGGATTTCATTTCTCTTTCTTTGGTTCTAAGTGGTTCAAACAATATGTATCCTTTTTAGGGTCGTTAAGTGCCTTTAGGTGAAAGGCATATACAATTAGAAGCATACTAATAATTTATTAAGAAAAATGGGTAAGTCACTTGATTTTAGCATTCATCAGCTAGTCTTATCCTTCTGAATATAAGTCCTTTTTATTTTATTGCATAAAGTTGTAAGATTGCTTTTAACCCTGGCCAGATTTTTTTTTAATAATCTTATTCTAGAATAGACCGTGTTGTTTCATTTAGCTAGTAATGATCTGCAATGTATTCGATCCCGAAATGTATAGAATATTGGCATTAGGAGCCATATAATTTACTAACTCTGTTTTTGTTGTTTGTTATTATGGAGTTTGGATTGGGTTGCTAATCCAAAGTCAACCGTTTGAAGCCAGTTGTCAATCTTCAGTAGGAAAATGAGGCTGTCTGCTCCTGTAAGGAACTGGAGCTTCGGCAGCCCCAAGGAGCAGTTCTCCTCTGTCTTGGAGGGTCACTGGGGGTCAGAATCGATTCCACAGCACTGGGATGAGATGGTTATGGATGCAGCACTTACTTCTGGCAACTCCATGGTTTATTCAATTCAATGACACCTGATAGACACGTATCTGTGATGGGTTGTAGTTTAGACTGTTGTGCAATGGGTGTGCACTGACTGATTTTCAGAAATATATCACCAGTTCTTTCTTCCTTTCTCATCTTCTAGATAAAGAGTCCATCCTTGATTACTGTTGGCAGAAATGGAGACTGAGTTTCTTGTGCTTTTACTACTTTGTTTTAAGAAAGCAGTATTTTCTTTATCTTAATTATCAAGGTGTTTCAGTCTATGATATATATTTTTTTAAATGCAAACCTGATTGAATAAGACATTTGCACATGAGTCAAAAGTAACAGCGCCATACAACTGCTTATATGCAACAGCAAAAGGAAAAGTCTCTCAGGGTCTGTTCTGTGGTCCCAAACTTTTACTAGTAAGAACTATTTTTTTCAGGGCAGCCCATTATGCCAGAAACTTCAAAACTAACAACTCTTTTCTTCCCTATATTTTATTGGTTGTGTGTGTGTTTTGGTTTTGACATCAATTTGCAATACATCTAAAGTCTTGAGCACTTGTTGTTTTGGTTTAAAAAGCAAAACTTTGAGGACGAAAAGTTGAAACAACCTTCCAAACACACTCATCATGCTTATTCAGGGTTAGGTAAATTCCTTCACTGGGGATTTTAAAAATATTTAACAGAATTTTAAGTAATCTTCCAAACAACTCGTTTTTTTGTTTTCTGATTTTAATGTGTGCTAAAAGTCTGTGAAAATATTTGGTTCCTATGATAACCCAGTGGGTTATCTTCTAGATATTTGTGGTTTAATTTAGGTGACATATGGGACATTAACCAGCTTTGCATCTAATCTACATATTTTCTAGGTCCCTTCCACCGCCCACCCCCAAACACATATATAGTAATGGGCTTCAAATACATGGTGAATATTGTACCTTCACCTTAATTGTAAAAGCCTCATTTAAGAATGACTAACCCATGGTGTGATTATCTCCATTTTTCTGTCTCACACCAAGGACAGATATTAAACCTAATTGTAAACAAGCTTCAGAATCTTTCCCACAGCAGCAAACGATAAGCAATGGTGCTGATGTTACCATGTCTTTGTCCTCCCTGCCCAGTTGGTATGTTTTGTGTTTGTTCTGTGCATGTGCTTTTAAATGTAGCTCTTGAGATCAAAGGATGTTTATTTCTGTAAGCTCACAGCTGCAAGCTGTCAGCTTCAAGGTCAAGTGCAGCTCTATAGATCTGGTTGTTTGATCACACAATTATTTATTGTTTTAATTTGCATATCTTTAGGAAGAGGAAGCACTTTTCCGAGTATCCCACAACTCTTAGATCTGTACACTCATCATAACTGTGACCACTTTTTTTTTTCTGATCCCTGATGGCAGTTGTAAGGGATATATTTCATTTTTGATTGAAAGTGTAGTGCAAATACCACTTGCTTTGCTCTAAAGAGTCAAATGTTGGCAATTTAATATGACCTGACTTTAGCAAAGCAACTACAACCAAACAAAATTATGTTATCCTTCCAGAAACTCAAACGTAGTGCAATGAAATCAATACTGACTCTTGAAGACCCTACAAGGACAAGGTAGAACTGCCGTCATGAGTTTCCAAGACTGTAACTATTTACGGGTGTAGAAAACCCTGTCTTTTTCCATTGATAATATTTCATTTTCAAAACAATGTATATTTTCCATTTTGAATTATTGCTGTTGCCAAAAGGAATGTAAACAGAACAGCCTCTGTGCAAAAATATGTCATGCTAGACACCAGAGATAACAAAGGTATAGCGGCACTCTGATCTTTATGGTGTGGGCTGTTACCTTGTGAGGTTTTTTAAAGGTAGGGGATCAATCCAATGTAGAGTCCTTGGGTGATTCTAATGGTTAAAATGCTTGGCTGCTGACCTATTAACCAAATAACTAGAAATTTAAGTCAAAGTACTTCCAAAGAAAGGCCTGGCGATCTCTTTCCAAAAAGTCAGCCATTGAAAACCCAATAGAGCAGCGGTTCTCAACCTGTGTGCTGTGACCCCTTTGGGGATCGAATGACCCTTTCATAGGGTTGCCTAAGACCTTCAGAAAACACATAAATATTTCACAATATATAATTACATCTTGTTTTGTGATTGATCACTATGCTTCACCTTTGTTTCATTATGTTCAATTTGTAACAATGAAAATACATCCTGCCTATAAATATTTACATTATGATTCATAACGAATAAAGTTACAGTTATGAAATAGCAATGAAATACTTTTATGGTTGGAGGTCATCACAACATGAGGAACTATCTTAGAGGGTTGTGCGGCATTAGGAAGGTTGAGAACCACTGCTCTAAAGCATGAGTTCATCCCGAGTTCATTCCACATGAGTTCATCCCAAGTCAGAATCAACTCAAAGCAATTGGTTTCATGTTTCAGCATCAGGCAGCTGTCTGACACATTGAAAATGAATAGAGGCTAGGAAAGGAAGGGAGGGAGCGAGGAAGGACGGAAGGGAAATGGCAGGAAGAAAGAATGGAGACTTTAGCTTGAAAAGTACCTGGCAGGATGAACTTTTCACAGAAAGAATGAAATAAAACTATAAAGAATTTAGACTTATTTTTAATAGATTTTATCTTTGAGTTTTAAACTCCAAAGTATCCTTTAAACCCATTGATTTAAATAGCTTTGCCTCTGAGTGACATTGAATTTGGTTTGTTTCCAAAATTGAAATCAGTCTCAAAGGAGATATGTATTTCATCTAAATGAATTTCAAAAAGAGGCCTTCAGAAGCACTTACCCAGTGTGCTCATCACTAGCAGCGTGATTGGAGGAACAGTCTGGAACATGATAGGTGGTCAGAAGGATGAACTATAATATCTACTAAAATCAATCACTATGAGGACATTTATGCCATTTCTTTCTTTTTATGCAAGATATTTTCCTAATACTTTTTAAAATATGATTTAAATCATAGAGGTTAAAGTTGATTTTTAAATAATTCATTTGACCTATAAACTATTCATTCATATTATTTATGAAATATTTAAAGTGACTACAACAATGGTTTCACATTTGTCCATGATGGTGTGGATGGTACTCGACCAGGCAGTGTTTCTTTCTCTTGCATGCAGGTTTTCTTTGAGTCAGAACTGATTATCCAGCATCCAATAGAATGTATTTATTACTACATATATATGTATAATATATATCATCATAAAAGCAAATAACCAAATCTTTTTATTATTATTTTTTGTCTGGAAAATAATGGTGCAGATTTATGTATAATGTTTCCAGAGTTTGAAAAATGTCATCAAACATGTTGAGGAGCTTGTTGGATGTGGAAGCAGATGATCTCTGATAAACAGGAGGATCAACTTAGTACAGTAGACTACATATTGTGTTGCTAACTAATAGGTCAGCAGTTTGAAGCCACCAGCTACTCTGAAGGAGAAAGATGGGGCTTTCTACTCCCATGAAAATTTACAACCTCAGAAATCCACAAGGGCAGTTCTACTTTGTCCCATAGGGTCATGTGAACTGGAATTGACTCTATAGCCATGAGTTGGAATAAATATAAATATATATAGTGGTAAACACTAAATGTTCACTTTACCTTTTGAACAGAACCTACCTATTACCATTCAAAAACAACTAATGCTCAAATCAATAAAAAATGATTTAGTGAAAGAAAGGAAAATAAGTTCCTTAATATGCCATCGATGAAGCAATAACTGGCTAGATCAACAGAAAGTAAGTTGGGGAGCATAATTAATAGCCTTAAAAATATGTGTGGTCTTCAAACAAGTAATTCCACTTCTGAGAAGTTATCCTACAGAGGTCATTAAAGATCCATGCAAAAATTTAACTCTCAAAGTATTCAAAGCAATTCTATTTATACTAGTGAAAATCTAAAAACCACTCTAATGCCCAGTGACAATGGGATGCTTCTTCATCATCAGAGGGTGCATTGCATTGAAATCCAAGAGAGGAAAAGCTATAGAGGCAGTGCTTCTAGGAATGGTGTGTTGTGGGACATGGCAAGGAAGGTAGGAGAAACAGGGATGAATACAGGAAAGAAGAAATTGTTCTGAAGTTGATTGTGCTGATGATTGTACAGATCTTTTTAATATGATGCAATCATTGAACTGCAGGTGAACTGCAATAGAACTGTTAAAGAAAGACACGTTATAATCAAATAGCTTATTGGCATTTAACATATTTTACATAAAAATTTGTCTTATACAGTAAGTTATTTCAGTCCAATTCACATAAAAAAACAAAGTTACTAACTGATCCAAACATATGTAAAGTTTATAAAACTCACTGCTGTTGAATTGATGCCTATTCAAAGTGGCTCTCCCAAGGAGCAGCTGGTGGGTTCAAGCTGCATGCTTTATGGTGAGTAGCCCAACATATAACCACTATGCAACCGGGGCTTAGTATATGAGAGAGCTTTCAAATGTTCATGGGGAAAAAGGAATTAAAGTTGATTTTTTTTCCAAGTACGTCTTACATATGTTAGCATGGGCTCCTCAACAGTGGGTGGGTTTTTTATGTCCTGGACTTTTTGTTTTATTTCCCCATTCTGGTATCTTATTTTCTAATTTTTCTTCTGTGAGCATGAACTGCATTTATTATAAAAATTATTCTCACACACAAAAATGACATGCTGACTTTAGAAGATTTGGGTTACCCCATAGACTTCTAGCTTCGGGGTCATCAGTGTAAAAACAACAGTTGCTATAAAGGAGATAGAAAGGTTTTCTACTCCCTTAAAGAATTACGGTTTCCGAGTCCCCCTCCCACCTGCCCCCCCCCCCCAACATTTCTATTGCGCCCTCCAGTGTTGCTAGCATCTGAAAGGACTTGATGGCAGTGAAAGTTTTGAGTTTTTAGTGGATACAAGGTGCTATCATTTTGATGTTTTGATGGTTAAAGTAGAAAGAACAGGTGTGTAGCTGAACCAGAGTAGGACGATCCAGTTAGGATGGCTCACTATATATAAGGTAATATTAAGCATGCTCTCAAAATTTAACACAGATCTCTTCAGAAAACATAAGCCAAAGAACAGCTTCTAAGTAAAATCTGAGCAAACTATGCAAAGTTTGAATAGTGCTTTTCCATTTGAAGTAAAGCCATTTCAAAAAAAACTTAAAACATTTTTGCAGTGTTTTAAGTGAAAACATACCCAGCAAATTAGGTTCCCACTTAACAACATTTAATACAAATTAGCCCCTGCCACAGCAAAAAAAAAAATTTACTGTGTATCCATATTCTCATTATTTCCATTATATTCTGTTGCCAGGCGCTAGCTTCTCCTACCTCCCTTGCCTTCTCATCTTTGCTTTGTGGTAAATGTTAACTGCTTCATCTCACATAGCTCACTGTTTATGAAAGAATATTATTCAAGGATGATCTTGCTTACTTTATAGGCCAATCTATGATTTTGACTGAAAGGTGACCTGCAGAAAGTTTCAAGTTCAAAGTGTACTATAGTATACTTTTTAGGGCTCTAGTCTTGAGGGTCTTTTAGTTTAGCATTTCTCAGCCATGACCCCATTGGGGGTCAAACGACCCTGTCACAGGGGTGGCCTGATTCATAACAGTAGCAAAATTACAGTTATGAAGTAGCAATGAAAATAATTTAATGTTTGGAGGGGGTCACCACACCATGAGGAACTGTATGAAAGGTTGAGAGAACCACTGTTCTTGTCTTTATTGGTCTAGTGGGCATGGGCTTTTTAAGGAACTTGAGGTTTGTCCTGCATGTTGTTCCTCTTCTGTCTGGGACTTTCTGATTTATCCCTGGTCAGATTAGTTGACAATGTTAGGCAGAAATCACTTAGTTCTTCTCATCAGGTGAGGAGAATATGAAGTTCCTTAGTTCCATGAATGAATTAATTTAAATCTTTAACTGTTTCCTTCATCTTCTTTTGTTCTGTGTTGGTGGAGACCAACAGTTTTATCTCAGCTTCTATGATCCCAGGAGCTTCTAACTAAACAAAGACGTAGAAGTCTGTATTTATAAATGTCTGATGCCATCAGACTAAGTTGCCTCCGATAAAGTCCTTCTTTTAAAATGAGTGTTCAGTTACCCATTGCTAGATGAGATTTACTTGTGATCATCTTTACTTTTCTTTCAAAGAACATTCCCATTATTTGAAAACATTTTTACTGCATTTGGAATCATTGAACCACTTAGGAATAACTTTTCTGATTATATAGCAACACATTCGTAATGGATATTTTGCAAACCTGTGGAGAATACAAAAGAACAAAACAACCCTAAACCCTAACACCCAAAGTGGTTCAAGACATTGGTCACAGATTGCTAACCTAAAAGGTTAATGGTTTGAATCTACTCACCATTAATGTCAGCTAAAGACCTGCTTACCTGCTTCCATCAACTTTACAACCTAGGAGTTCTACCCTGTCACATGGGGTAAACATGAAAAAAAAGTAATGGCATTTGATGTCATCTATAAGAAGTCCCTGGGTGGCATTTGGCTGCCAACTAATGTTTAAAAGTTCAAATCTGCCTAAAGGGACTGTGGAAAAAATGCCACATGATATGCTTCTGAAATAGGATAGCCATTGATAATGCTGTGAATCTCAGTTCTGCTTTAGTACTCTTAAGATAACTATGACTTGGAATAGATCTAAGAGTAGTGACAACTGAGTTGAGTTTTTCATTGGCTATCTCTCAGGGGGATCATGAGCTTATATTTAATAACAAGGGTGTGATGTTTAACTCTTAAGTCCTTCAAATGTCAATGGGGCTTAAAACTACATACTGAACTATTATCTGTGGCTTTCCAAGCTAACAGAAATGAAATGGCAGAAACCGACACTATTGTTTAACGCAAATTAAAATACATCTGTGGCTGCCATTCTCTCACTATGGAAGCTTAGAGTTTGCTATAAAAAAAAATTATAACAGGCTGAGCCCTGGTGGCGTAGTGGTTGAGTGTGGGACTGCGGCCCCCTGGGTTGGCGGTTCAAATCCAGAAGCTGCTCTCCAGGAGCAAGGCTGGGCCTCCTACTCCCACCAGGACAGTGATGCCCCCCCCAAAAAATTATGACAACATGGTAATCACAAAACTAATCAATCAATGAATAAATTTACATGCTTATATCTTTGTTTCTTACAGGACAGATATCTGTAGATGGATTCATGCGCTACCTGAGTGGGGAAGAAAATGGAGTTGTTTCACCTGAGAAACTGGATTTGAATGAGGATATGTCTCAGCCCCTTTCTCACTATTTCATTAATTCCTCACACAACACCTACCTCACAGGTATGAGTTCAGAGTTCTTTGCCTATTACTTTAGCCAGTCTTACCAAATCCCACAACTTCTGTTTCCTTCTGTTCAAAAGTGAATGTTCTTTTATTTCTTGGGAGCTTTGGGACTTCTATGACCAAATCCCAGGTCAGACACTTATCAGTATCATAATTTCCTTATCAAGTATCTCTTTCCTAAGTGTTTTAGACTCTGGAACAAATTTTGAAACATGCTCCAAAATTATCAAGCATAATATTACAAAAAAATAATGCAAAAATCTGGAGTAAGGAAACCAAAAAGGAAGAAGCTCCACAGCATTGCTAAAGTGAAAAGAATTGTAGGAAAAGGCCAAGTTCAAACTGAAGGTTATATATGCAAACTACTGAACAGTACAAGGAGTACCAAAAGAAGATGGAAAGAATGCAGAATCGCTGTGCCAAAAAGAATGGACTGATATCTAATCATTTTAGGAACCTAAGACACAAACTGGCACTAAAGGCATTGGTAAAAAATAAGGTTCCTGGATCAATGGACTACCAGTTGAGATGTGGCAGCAAATGGGTGCAGCACTGGCGGAGTTCACTCACCCCAAAAATGGAAGAGACCGCGATCTGGCCCACAAACCAGAAGAAATCCATATTGTGCCAATTCCAAAAAAAAAGGTAACCCAACACAAAGCATAAGTTATAAAAATCACTAATAGCACATGTAATTAAAAGTATGCTGGAGATAATTTTTAAATAACTCTAGCAGTTTAGTAACAGAGCACGGCCAGAATTTCAAGCATGATTCAGAAGGGGATGTAGAAAGAGGGATAATTATCAACTTTGTTGCTGATATCAGATGGTCTTGGCTGAAAGGAGAGAAAGGCAGGAAGATGTTTACCAAAATTTCAACTATGCAAAGCCTTTTGTTTACGTGAAAAACAATGAATCATGGATCAAAGTTTGAAGAATGGGAATTCCAGAACATTTCACTACTCTCTTATACAACCTGTACGTAGACCAGAAGGAGCCTGTAAAACAGAACACAAGGTTATTACAAAGTTTAATATTAGTCTATATCCTTTCATCATACAATAGAACCCCAGACATTGACACTAATCCTTTCTAGAAGTGTTAAGACGTGATGCAGTCAAGTTCCAAATCAATTTTTTCCATAAGAAATAACTGAGGTACAATACAAAAAGTAATAATTTCTAAATTATCAAGGGTTCATGGGGGAAGGGAGAGGGAAGGGAAATATCGGGAGCTGGTACTGGGGGCCTAAATAGAGGGAGGATGTTTTGGGATGCTGATGGCAACAAGTGTGCAAAGGTGGCCTGCTTACAATTTATGTACATTTGGATTGTGGTGGGAGTTGTATGAGCCCCCAATAAAATGATTCATTAAAAAAAAGGGAGGGGGAAAGAGGAGCTTATACCAAGTGCTCAAGTAGAAAATATTTGGAAATGAATATGGCAACATGTGTACAAATATGCTTGATATGAATAATGTATTGAATGTTATAAGAGCTGTTAGAGCCCCCAACAAAATCATTGGGGGAAAAAAATAAATAACTGAGACTGGGTAAATCTATTCTCAACCACAAAGTTTTGACTCTAACCTTCCCTTTTTATAAAAAACGTTACACAGAAATTTCAAACTAATTAAATTCAGAGTTAAATAACATAATTTAAATAAGAAACATAGCATTAAAGGAAGTTTTTAACAACTACAGTATGGCCCACACCTTGAGATTGATGAGCATCTGGATCTGTGGACATGGATGTTGTGAAGAGGTAGAGAGAGAGAGAGTCATTATTTGAAAGGGGACTCCTCTTCCATAAAATCAACTGGTAGCTGTTTTTCAGGAGTTTTTTTCCCTTCTTTTCCTATTTTCACTGGGACCTGGCTAATTTTCTCTAAAAAAAAAATCTGTCTAATGTGGTCTGCTGTTGGCATTTCTTTCACTCTTTTCTAAAGGAGTTTACTAAATTATCATCAATAGTATCGATAACACAGTTAACCTGTTTCTTATTATGATGATTCTTTTCCTAAAACTTTTTCTTAGGACCTAGGTTTTTTATCTAAAAACGGTACAAAAAGCACCCCCCCAAAAAAAAACTAGGCAAAATTTAGCAAAATGCTTAGAACACAGCTGCAAAAGGTTTAAATGCGTACTAACAATTGCCTACTAACAACACCAACAAACACCTAGTGACTGAAATGTGAACTGCTTTTGTTGACAAAAATCACGTGCACCAGTTTGGGTTCTGATGTTTTGTTCCAGCTCCGATGCATTTTCTCAACATTGCATGTCGAAATCCCATTGAGTTGAATACTGATATGGTCAAGTACCAGTATTCTCTTGTACCTTTTCAGTCTTCTTCCTATGCAAGTAATCTGAGAACTGAACCCTTGAAAGAAGAATGTAGCATCAGATGGGTGGAAGACTGGTGAACACTCTACAAAACCCAGATAGGACAACCCTGCTTGCTGAAAGCAAACAGAACTTGAAGCACTTACAGATGAACAGCAGACCTTTTAGTATGGATGACATTTGAATGTAAAGAAGACAAAAATCCTCACACATAGACCAATAAATAAAATAATAATGAACAGAGAAAAAATGGAAGCTGTCAAAAATAATATTTCACTAGGATCTCTAGTCAACATCCATGGAAACAGCAGTCAAAGAAGCAAAGATCATATTGCATCGGGCAAATATGCTGCAAAAGACTTCTTTAAAGAATTTTTTTAAATGTCACTTAGAGTACTGTATGCCTGCCCACATTGTGGTAATTTATATCACCTAAATGCCAGCCGAGGAATAAGGAAGTCCTAAGCTAACTACAAGACCAGAAATTCAACCCACCAGCTCTCCCACAGGAAAAAGATGAGGCCATCTACTCCCCCTAAAGACTTGCACATTTAGGAACACTATGGGCTGGAGTCCACTCAACGGCAGTGAGTTTTGTATTATATGGGAAAAAAATGAATCCTTTGAGTTGGGAGGTTGGTGGATAAGGAAAACAATGTGATTTTCTAAAAGAACACACCATTCTGTCATGTACAGTCAGATGTTCCCTGGAATCAAGGATGAAAGACTTAGTCTCACATACTCTGAACATTCTTTCAGGAAAGACCAGTCCCGGAGGAAAGGTCATGCTTAGTAAAGTAGAGGATCACATAAAAAATGGATAGTATCTTCCATGAGAGATTGGCATTCACCAAAGGGCAGAAAGGGGTTCCGGCCTAGTAACAATTTCGAGAGTGGTGCCGGGCAGTGTCCTGTTCTATTGTACAGAGTGCATTGTAAATGAGACCTCTAACACAGCAGTGCCTAACAGCAACAAAAAGTGACCCAGGCCTGTTATCTTTAAACCAAAGAAATTTGTGTATAACTGAACGGGTTTTTTTGGGAGATTCACCCCATTTGCAATCCTACCTCTTTCTCTGGTGGTGTGTTCACCTATAGTATGGCTAAATTCTCTGAGGTTCTTATTCACTTCTGCTCAAAGTGAATTGCCATTTGCTTAGTCTTCAACAGAGTTTGCACAGGTTGATTTATAACTGGCATAGTCTTGACATAGCCTCCTCCACAATGGAGGAGAAAAAAAATCACATATTTACTAATTTGACCCTGAAATATGTATTGCTATCTGTGGTGTTGGTAGATGATTAAAGAAAAATGGATTTTAAAACTGAACTAAATCAAGATACCATACACACTCATGTGTCAGCCAAGTTTTTCAGCACATTTTAATGCAGTTTTATGATAAAACTGCTGTAGGTGCTTTAGCTGATATTCGGGATGGCTTATACTGGAGTATAAATGGTATATCATCCTATATCTCAGTAGTTGAGAATTTAAATGTTAATAAGTGCAGGTTGTGAACAGTGGAAATGTTTCATAATCAAAATTAATTCCTTCAAGAGTATTTTCTATTTAGCACATCATACTTGGTTAAGTAGAAAGCACACCCCCCCCACCCTAACCCACCCCACTCAAAAACAAAGGAGAAAGAGAAGATTGAATGAGATGAATTGACCTTGGCTCAGGCATAACAATGGGCTCAGACATAACAAGTATGAGGATGGTACAGGACCAGACAGTGTTTTATCCTGCTGTCACAACAATAAGAGCAAACACAGTACATCTTGAATAACAAATTTGCAAAGACTTTGTAATTTTGGGAGGGAGAAAGGGGGTTTTATGACCATATTTTCCCATTTATTTAAAAAAAATCATAAGATTCAACACCACCACCAACACCAACACCACCCCAGCAACCAAAGGCTGGAGGCTTTGGTGGTATCTGTAAGTTTACAAAGGTTCATCATACTTTGGTGGTGACTTGGATATGATTGTAGCACCCTGCCCAGGTTTTGGTGGCCTATGTTACAGGGTAGATCAGCAGTAATATACACTTAAAGACTGTAAATTAGGGGATGGCATATCTGTAGTAATAGTGCAGAGAATGTCGCAGGTCCCAGCTATCGTGGTAAGCAGCTATTCTTATTTCAGAATTTCTTAAGCTGATCTCTTTCTCTCAGCTCTCAATACCATATTGTGGTGCTGTGGAGTCCAATTCCAGGTGAGCAGTATTGAAGGTGAAAATGAGCTTAGGTAAAAATGAGTCCTGGACGAAGATAACAATATAGTTTCCAGATACTTGGAATGACTATAGCAGGATTATTTTGTGTAATTTGAGACCATCTAGTGATAAGCATATCACCTGGGTTGTACAGTCAAATGAACTGCAGCTGAGATAATTGGAAGGTACTATGACACTTATAGTCTTTTTTACTGACATTATCATCTAGGAAAGACATGTCACAAAACTGCTTAGATTCTTTTGGGTCTTTTTTTAAACCTTATTCTTGTCCTCTACGGGTTATGAATTCAGGCTGGGCCAGAAGAGGTGGCTTGTCTTTGCAGCATCCTGCCATGGTCCTCAGCTGGGAAGCAAATGGCTGGGGTGACTCAAACAGCTTGGGGGCTGGAATCATCTGGAAGTAGGTCCACGAACATGTTTGTCATCTTGGATGTGATGATCCAAAGGCAGGGTTCTCTTCATCTGGTTGCCTAGAAGAGACCTCAAAATGAAATTCTGACTCCCACCTCAAAATAGCGAGAACCCATGTTCCAGAGAATAAGCAGGAAAGCCACATGGTCTTTTATGAACCTAACTTATTCATGTAACTTCTTTCTGTATTTCACGGGTCCTCATCTTACCCAGCTTCAAACAAAGGGGACACAAACACATCTTCTGGTGAGAGGACTTTGATAGATTATGCAGTCTAATTTTTAAAATTATTTTATTGGGGGCTCTTACAGCTCATATAACAATCCAAACATCAATTGTATCAAGCACATTTTTACACATGTTGTCACCATCATTCCAAAACACCCTCCTTCTACTTGAGCCCTTGGAGTCCTCGAGCTTCTCTTTTTATTTATTTATTTTTAATTGGAGCTCGTACAACTCTTAGCACAACCCATCCACCCATCCATTATGTCAGCACATTTATACATTTGTTGCCCTCATCATTCTCAAAACATTTGCTTTGAGCCCTTGGTATCATATCCTCAAATTTTTCCCTCCCTCACAAATCCTTGATAATTTATAACTTATTATTACTATTGTGTAATATCTTATGCTGTTTGGTGTCTCCCTTCACTGACTTTTCTGTTGTACATCCCTCAGGGACGAAGTCATAAGTGGATCCTTATACTTAGTTCCCCCTTTCTCCCCCACCTTCTCTCCACCCTCCTGGTATCACCACTCTCAACACTGACCACGAAGAGACCCTCTGTCCTGGATTTTGTGTATTTCCCATTCCTATCTATACCAGTGTACATCCTGTGGTCTAGCTGGATTTGTAAGGTAGAAGTGGGATCATGATGGTGGGGGCAGGGGCATGGGAAGCATTTAGGAACTAGAGAATAGTTACATGTTTCATCATTGCTACACTATACCTTGACTGGCTCATCTTCCCATCACAACCTTTCTATCAAGTGATGTCCAGTTACCTGCAGATGGGTCTTGGGTCTTGGATCTCAAATCTGCACTCCCTCTCATTCACAATGATTTGATTTTTTTTTTTTTTTGCTCTTCGATGCCTACATGATCCCTTTGACACCTTGTGATCACAAAGGCTGATGTGCTTCTTCCATGTTAGCTTTGTTGTTTCTTAGCTAGATGGCAACTTATTTACCTTCAAACTTTAAGACCACAGTTGCTATATCTTTTGATAGCTGGGCACCATCAGCTTTTTTCGCTACATTTGGTTATGCACCCAATTGTCTTCAGCAATTGCATTGGGAAGGGGATCATAATGGAATGCCAGTTTAATAGAGCAAAGTGTTCTTGCACTGAGAAAGTGCTTGATTGGGAGCCCAATGTCCATCTTGTGCAGCCTCATTTTAAAACAGTTATACCGTTTTTTTAATTAAAAAACAAACCAGTTGCCATTGTACTGATTACAAATCATAAGTTCCCTAGATGACAGTATAGAACTTTTCTAGAGGGCTTCCAAAGTGTCAATCTTCTCCAAAGTAGACTGCGTCATCTTTCTCTAACATAGTGGCTGCTGTTTCCTGACCACCAACCTTTTGATTAGTAACCTGAAACAACTGGCAAATCAAGACTTTCCAGCCTTACCTTGTTTTTTTTTCTGGCCCAGATATAGAAATATATTTTCTCCCTCAAAGAGTCTTGGTTCTTTTTAGTTGGAGAAAAAAATAGTTATAACTTCAATTTAGATTCTGTAGTATGGAACATTATTTCTAGACTATTCCAGTGGACAAAGCAGGAAAACATTATTTTTTTTCTTGTGAAAGTATTCCCCCCTCCAAATAATTTGTTTTTCCAATTTTATGTTCCAACTTAAATTCTTTATTCTGTGACTATTTGTTCTTTATTAATCTTGATACATAGCAAATGATATATAAATACCCCTTGGCTTTACTGACAACATGATAATAGTTTGCAGAAAATTGTTGAATGAAAATACAAATAATAAAACTACAGAATACAGTTCAAATTTTTCTCCACAGTTCCTTTTATTTTGTAGCTGTCTTTCACATGAAAATAACATCAAACACAATTCTGAGGGAAATGGGCTTCATGGAAACTAGCAAAAGCCAGCCCATCAGTGGCAGACAAAGCTCAGAACACAGCACTTTGTGCTCCTTGGAGGAAGAAGCCCCACTCTTTCCTGCTTGGGCTTGATTTTTTTCTTTTTTGTTAGATAAAAGAACTCAAATAGCTAATGTCTCTAAAATACTGTGCAATGTTTTCACTTTACCAGCTTCTGTTTCATATACATGATTTCTGAACAAGCATATCAATTTTCTTCAATTATTTAATTCCCAATAATATTTAATCCTGTATGTTTTCAAATATTCACCTTTGAAAAGCAATGTTCAATCTTATTCTTATCTTTAGTTTCTTGTGGTGGTAGTGGGGAGAGGGGGAAAACTGCTCCTGCTTCCTTTTCTTTTTTGTTGTTTTTTTGGATTTTTTTTTTGGGGGGGGATCACTGCCCTCTGGTGGGAGGGGGCCTGCTTCCTTTTCTAAGCTAACTATTGTCATACTGTAATTTATATTATAAAATATATTTATACCAGTAATTTTTTTCCCTACAAAAGATTTGAGGAGAATGTCATACAATGAGCAAGCAGCTACATAGAAGGACTAATACAGATTCAAGTTTTGTTTAAACATCTTTTGATTTATGGTTCAAAATTAGGTCTTATTTCCTATATTGATATCTTTGTTTTAATTGCAGATTTAACTAATCAGGAATTCCTATTTTACAGAATCCTTTGGATAAATTCAAAGTCTATGATAAAATATTCAAACTCTTTAAGGCCAATTAAGAATGTTAGACATACATTAAAAATGACTGCTATAAAAAAATAACCAAAGTATGTCATAATGGAATCCAATTAAGTTGTGAAATCAATGCATAGAAAATGGTTAGGATTTTTATTTTTAAAGCCATTTCTGGAACAATTGGAAACTTTGTTTTTAGAAATTTTAACTTTATAGAGGAGCTAGAAAAAGGAGAGATTTCCTATTCGAAGTTTAAGATGCTAGGCACAAGCAAGATTAGGTACAGTGGTAAGAAACAACCTGATAGCAGTAAGTTATCACATGCTTTGAAAATATGAGAAAAATTTTGAGATTTATAGTCATTAAGGTGAGAACCAAACCTCCTCCCCCTTCGCCTCTCCCTCCTTTCTTCTTTTTTTCTTCAATCATTCTAAGAACTAGCATTCCTGGGAGATGCCAATCTAAATGAAAATAAGGGAATGTTCAGTATTTGGAACATTCGTGCTGAAGACTCAAGAGAACTATGAAAATTAAAGATAGAGTACAATGACCTACCAATTTAGAAATGCATTATTATCGTGTTTATTTCTCTACTCATTATTGCCCCACGTGGAACGTCAAAATGCCTAGAAGGAAAGATAAATCAGATTACAGGGAGAAGTAGAGGCACAGAATGGGATGATCTTTAATTGCAATGGCCATTTTCCTAAGGTTTGGGATAGCCTTGGCAGTACATCAAGTAGTAATTATGTTTTAAATTATTGTTTTTCCTTGAGAAGTCCACCCTTCTGACTCAAGACAAAATCCTCTTAGGAGAGAGCAGAAAGCAATCACTGCAACCTATACCTTTTCAGCTCTTCATAAACCTCCCATTTTCCAAACCATTTGGAAGATAATGGATTCATCTACACAGGCAAGGTAAAGTGGTAATTCTCTGGATAATGAACAGCTTTATTCAACTTAGGGCAAAAAATTAGATTTGTGGTCCAGTTATCCCCAATGAACTGATGAATTAAATGATCTGATTGAATTTAACAAGTAATTATTCCACTCCTCTCCTGTGTATGTTCTGGGTTACAGAAAACTTCTAAAATTTGTTGGAGACATGGTTGTATTCTAGTCTGTTATTTCCAAATGACTCAGATAGTGAGGGTCACTCCCTTCATAATTTTTCAATTCATTTAGTCCCTAGCAAAGGCTATCTTTTGTCATTTGTTTTTATCTTAGAATACACATAGGCCAATCAATATGGAGTGGTAGAATGGAGAAAAAATCAGCTTAGTAAATAAGACAAATTTTAATTTATCATAAGGAAATTATATACTTAACTCTTCTATGCCTTGGTTTCTTATTGTTAATAAAGAAGAAATTGAATCTCTAGGTTGCTTCTGACTCATAAGTGGCTTAATTCTACAGACTTCCTTACTTTACACACCAGTTAGTACAGAGGCAGAGTTGGTTAATTTGTGGGTTCAGTGTTTTCAGTGAAGGCACATGTGATTTGTATCTTGTTTTTTCCTTACTGGTGTTGCTGCGGGTTTTGTGTTAGGTTGTAACCACAGGTGAGCTGTTCAACTCTATCTTCAGGGAAAGATGGGGCTCTCTGCTCCCCTAAAGAATTAGCCTCATATACCATACATGGGCTCCCTTTGTGTTGAAATGCAGTGATAACAGTGTTTTGTGGATTGTGTTGTTGTTAATACTAGTATCCAAAGGAACCTTGATGAGTTAAGCATTGTGCTGTTAACTGAAAGGTAATAGCTTTTAGCCCATCTGCTCTTCCAAAAGCAAAGGATGATGCAATTGTCTTCTGAAAAGATTTGCATTCTCAGAACCCCTAGGAGCTATCAAGTGACACTGACTTTAGGGATGCTGTCATCAGAAGCTGACTTTCTGATTTTCACCTCCTTCTATACGCTAACCATTTCCTACTTTTGAAAAGAGATCTGGATGTGACACAGAAATAGTCCCTGTGCTATACGATTCTTTAGTGGGAGGAACATATTCACTTAGTGCCTGCCCCCACAGAACACCACCACTTATGCCCTACAAAACAGAGTTGCTATGATTAGGAATGGATTCAATGGCAGTGAATTTGATTTTGAGAGATGCAGGCCAGACCCTTGGTAGCACAGTGGGATCCACAATGAACTGCTAACCACAAGGTCAGCAGTTTGAGCTCATGTAAAGATCTGCAGCCTCCGAAACTCAAAAGGATAGTTCTAGTCTACCAGGTACAATGAGCTCATTAGCAAAGATTGGAGGTTTGGGAGCTGTCGGCCATGATTTTCCACGTAGCAATACCCAGATTAATCACCAGGATAGGCTGCCTAACTGTCATGACTGGCCGGAGATACCCAACATTAAACTACCATGGTTAAGCAGAGCCAATGAGGCCCAGATAAAATTAATAAGACAGAACAAGTAAAATTTGAGTTCTATTACTAAAATGTTACCCACGAAGAGAAGGAAAATGCAACCAACAGCATAAGAATGGAGGAAGATTATATTTCCCTGGTACATATCAACATGCTTCTTGAATTTTTATTCGCTGCCTTACCTAGATGACGAGGGAAAGGAAGCTATCGCATTCATCAGCTCTACACTAGCTATAGAAAAGACATTGAGGAAGATACATCACCTAGTGGAACTTGGAAATGTCTCAGGGGACAGTGTGCAAAACAGAGCAAGGAAATGCTTAAAATCCAGCTGAAAATCAGGAAGTTATATATTAATTGTATCATCTCATCATAGTTACTCACATCATCAGAAAAGTTGGATAATATGAAGAAGAATGTGGCATCAAATTGGGAAGAAGTCTTACTAACACCTGGCAGCATGCAAAGAACACAATCTTGCGTGCTGAAAATGGGGAAGAACTGCAGCACGAGCTCATGGTGAGCAAGGATTGCAACCGCCAGTGTGAGCTACAACTCAGGGTAGAGAAAACCAAAATCTTCACACTCAACCAATAGGTGACATCATGATAAATGGGGAAAAGAGGGAAGATGTCAAGGACTTCATCTTGCTTAGATCCACAATCAATGCTCATAGAAGTAGCATTCAAGAGATGAAATGATACCTTCTATGGAGTAAACCTCCTCCACAAGACCTCTTTCAGGTGTTGAAAAGCAAGGATATTAACTTTGAGCACTAGAGTGTACCTGATCCAAGTCATGGTATTTTCAATTGCCTCATATGCATATGAAAGTTGGACACATAATAGGGAAGACTGAAAAAGAACTGATGCAAACAAATTATAGTGTTGGTAGGGAGTACTGAAAGTGCTTAAAGAGCAAGCAAACAAATCTGCCTTGGAAGAATTACAGCCAGGATGCCTCTCAGAAGCAAGGAAGATGTGACTTGGTCTGACCTATATTGAACTTGTTCTCAGAAGAGAGCAGTTGCTGGAGAAGGACACCCTGCTTGGTAAACTAGAGGGCCAGAAAAATGTTAGATGAATTGACACCAGGGCCGCAACAATGAGCTCAAACATAAGAGTAACCATGAGGTCGGCGCAGGACTGGGACATTTTGTTATGTTATGCAGCAGGTCTCTCTGAGTTACAGCCAACTTGGTGACCCTTAGCAAGTAGGATGGAAACTAAAATCAGGGAATCCCAAAATCATACTCTTCTAGTTTTTTTCCCAGCAGTTTGAGTGACTCTGGGTTATTCCAAACTCTTTCTCACTTAAGTAATCCTATAGCAATTGAGTCTATGTCCAAGAGAAACTTCAGTTTTATGGTGTCAACAACAAATACCCAGGGGAAAATATCAAAT
Organism: Nesogale talazaci; assembly: GCA_004026705.1. Classification (NCBI taxonomy): domain Eukaryota; kingdom Metazoa; phylum Chordata; class Mammalia; order Afrosoricida; family Tenrecidae; genus Nesogale; species Nesogale talazaci. Next base: position 65,278 of record PVJH01007354.1, on the reverse strand, counting down.
GGATATTTACAGAGACAGCCATGAGGAACAAAAAGTATACTCTGAACCTTGGACATAGGTGTACCTCTCAGGTGTACCTCCAAGATTATAGACCCTAAGTGATGGGGACAGCATTGAAAATTAGGAGAAATAATACCTGTCATGGTCCATTGAAGAAGGCTCTGTTTATTGAAGAAGATTATTTAGATTACAAATATATAACACATTTTGGAAATTTTTTTGACCTGGAGAGTGATAAGACAATAAATAGTAATAACTATAAATGCACAGTTTATTTCAAACAAAGTATTGAAAGATATTTCCATGATTAATGATTAGCTGCAGACATTGTATTTCAGTAAAACATTTGTCTTAATCTCAGTAGAGCACCTGCAAAAAGAAGGAGGGTGGAATACCAAAATAAAAAGTGGGGGGTGCATGGATATTATCTAATTCAAAGCGGTGATCTTTCCATCAGTCTCCTAAGCTCAAATCTAATAAAATGATTTTATGAGACAACGTGTAACTAAGGGCAATTCTTGTATTTCCAATGTAACCTTGTATTTCCAATGCAAGGCCCTGTCAAAATAATGACTTCTGAAGGGATTGTCTGGAACAGTAAAAGTCAAGGTAGTGAGGTCAGGTCAGAAGATTAGATGATTGTTAATTGCAATTACAAAGGGTGATGTAGATATATTTTCCTTGAAATCATGAGATAAATGGAAGGGCTTATTAGAAAGAAGTATTCAGAAGTTTAATGGTACTGGTGAGAGAAAAAAATCTCTAGGAATGGTGCACTAAGTAATTTTCTGCTTGAACCTGTGTTAGTCCAGGTCAACTACAGAAACAAGTTTATTGACACTTATGTGTGTAAGAGAGAGTTTTATGTCCAAGAGTAATTGCACATTAAGAAAACTTCCCAGTCCATAAGTCTGATATTAGCCCCTATGTCTGATACTAATCCATACATTGCTCTCTAGACTCAGACAGCACATGTAATGATGTCAAATGCACGAAGATCACAGGCCAATTGGTAGAAAGTCTTGTGGATCCAGTGCCAGGAGACATCTCTCAATGCTGGTGCAAACCTCCATGTGGATCCTGCAGCTCTCTGAGTGTCTCAACAGCAACAAGGAAGGCAGAGAGGGTGTCCCATCTCCAAGGAGGAAGAAGAAGCTCCCAGAATCATCAGGAGAAAACTATTCCCACACAGAGGCATGATTGGCTATGACCTGATTGACAGGCTAGCTTTTAGCCCTTCACTCAATTTGACAGGAGATTATGTAACCACCCCAAACCTGCTCATTCTTAGAAAGGAGCATGGGCTGTCCTAGGAGAATTCCACTGGAAAACCTTATTCCATTCATTCTAAAGCTCTCATTTTGCACCCTCAGACTTTGTTTAGTTCCGCAAACACAAAGATCATTGAAAAGGAGCTTGTTTTGAGTCCCTCAAGGGTAACAAAACTGTTCTTGTGGTATGCTACAAGTCAAAGAGAACACCACTCTTCAGGGTGCAGTTAAAACAAATACCAAACCCACTGACAGCAAGTCAATTCCAATTCATCTTGACCCTATATTACAGGGGTCCTCAAACTACAGCCCTCTGGTGACATTTATCCAGCCCACCAGGTGTTTTTTGATGCCACCGCTGTCCTGCTTAACAGCTGACTCATCCCAGACCCGCAGTGAATTTGTTCATAGTTTTTGTTTTGTTTTGTTTTGTTAACTATAGTCTGGCCCTCCAGCAGTCTGAGGGACAATGAACTGGCCCCCTGTTTAAAAAGTTTGAGGACCCCTGCTTAGTTTTTGAGGCTGTCAATCTCTACAGGATTAGATTGTGATTTTGAATCATCAACCTTGAGGTTGTCAGTTAAATGCCTATCTGACTGCACCACCAGGGAAGGCTTAGAAAGATAGAAATACCATCTTCAGAAGTGCATAGACTTACCTGGAGTATTTTCAAAATCAAAACACTTCCTATTTCAAAATGAAACCACTAGCTTCATATTTTGTTTGTGTTTAATAAAGGTGTCTATGATTTTGTAGCAATCCTTATTGAGGTACCACCATATAAGGAGTTAATCATTAGCTCTTCAAGACGAGAAATTCCTCAGAAGCCTGTGTTAGGAGAAGGATGGTAATTCCCAAGTTGATGATCTTTTCCATCCAAGGATGCTTTGAGTGCTCTGATGCGAAGTTCACGAAATGATTGTCACCAGCTTCTCAAATGAATGCAGCTGAGTGAGTTGCTGCAGCGCTGTGACTGGAGGCAATGCTGGTAATATGATTTAATCTGAGATAGGACTTCAGCTCCCCATTCCAATCATGGCCTTGGAATGTACTCCAGAGCCCTGTTCATGGGCAGGCAGAGACAGTGTCAGATGCTAGTTTCAGAAACACCCTGGGTTGAGTGACTCATGACATATCATTAACGACCATGTCACTGAGCTCTTGAGCCTGGAAGCTATACTTGGGTACTCCAGAAAGTTTGTACAAAGATTTCTTTATCTTTCAGTACTATTTTTCTGCAAATGTCTTGAAGCCCCTTATAATTTCTGGAATGAATCACATGGAAATATAAGGGAGGGATGAAATGTACCAAGGATGTATTAAAAGTTCTAAAGAAGAAAAACAGACTAGTTCTGCAGCTTTAGGCAGAGAAGAAATGAATGAAGAATATTCATATATCTGTGTGGGGAAAAAACCTCCAAAAAAACTTGGGAAACCTGATACTTCTGTGCTTTCTAAAGAATAAGACAAGTATGCAGACAAGTGAATTTTCTCACAATCTTTTCTCTTGGGGAGACTTCTGTTTCTAATTGAAATTGTTCATTTTTAGAATAAGCAACAAGTTTACCTGGAAGGAACCATATGATTTGGGGGCAGGACAAAACACATACACACACGCACACATCTTCCCATTCTTAGTGTATTTTTTGTGTTGTTTTCTGGTACTGTTATAACAGAAATATAAAAATTGGATTGACAAACAGAAAATTAGTTTGTTTACTGTTGAGGAGGTTAACCTTCCAAATTCAGAGTGATGGTGACATACTGGTTACACACTGGCTGCTAACCACAAGATCAACAGCTCAAAACCACCCGCCACTTGATAAGAGAAAGGGATTGCTACTCCCATGAAGAGTTATGCTCTGGGAAACTCACAGAATAGTTCTGCATCAAGCTACACCAAACAGGGTTACTATGAGTTGGTGCTGAATCAATGACAGTGAGTTTGGTTTATAGGGCATTTTGTTTGTTTGTTTGTTTGGGCTAACTTTATGTGTTAACTCTGGATTGAAAGGGTCCTCTCTCTTCCCACAACCATTAAACTTTATCCAATTGACAAATTTGTGGCAAGTACCCTGCTGAAATTGGTAATACTCAATAAAGTATTAATGAAATGACTCAAAGTGCACAGTGTGCAATGGTGTTGCAATCAGCCACTGAAAACACTAGAAAAATTGCTCTCCTCTCTAATAGCAATTAATTTTCTGCAGGAGCAAGTGTTCTTAATGAGTAAGCCTGGTGATTATTTGCCTTCTTCAATTCCTTTAGAAAGGTGGTCTTCCCTTAAGTTTAGGAATAGCTTGCATCTATAAATGGCTCTTTTCTCCTCACTTGCATGATTTCCATGCTCTTTATGGCAGTCTTTATGTAAATCTTTGTCATGACCACAAATTTTGAGGCAATTATAAATGGTAAATTGATTATCCAGCATCAGGGACTCTCTCGATTATTTTGTCAGCTTTGGGGACTCGCTAGATTATTTTGTCAGCATTTATGCTTTTGCAAACTCATTGGTGTGTAAAAAATGCCCTATTTTTCCCCCATAGAGCAAAGTGATTATGCAAACCCACTTAATCAGCCTTTTAGTGCATTTACTAGTGCTCTATAAAATTCAAGAATGTTGTTCTTTTTCTATGCTGATGTTTGGGTGTTGTGACATGCATAGAAAAATAAAATTAAACCAGTGGACTTAGTCCCATTTTCTTTGTCCTGTCTGTCTCCACAGGGTAGATCCTGTCCTTCTCAAACACATGCTGACTGTTTTCATCAACAGAGCATCATTTAATCAGTTATCTATTTCTCTTTTTAAAAATTGTACAGATTGATAGAGTTTAGATCAAAGAGAAAAAAATTAGTATGGAAAAATCAAAGATCAAAATTTGTGAGATGATGGTGGCCTGGCCTCAAAAGTGATTCACCATTGAAGCTTTTTAATTAACTTACCTTGACATGAGTTTGTACCATTGATGTTTTCAAAGAAATAGAAGTACTTGGGCTTTCGAGTCTTGTGCTTTCCTGCCCTCTTTCCTCGCAGGTGCCTGACTATATCAAAGCTCATCCCCTCCCCGTTCTTCCTCTTATTTGCTGTAGGGTCAATTGCAAGTCATGGTGACCCCACATGTCTCAGAGTAGAACGGTGGCTATGACCTTTTGGAAATAGATTCAGTGTGTTTCTTTCAAGGCTCCTTTGAGTGGATTCAAATTGCCACCTTTTCAGTTAGAGGTGGAGAGTTTAACCACTTGCAACATGCAAGAAAACCTTTCTATGACAATAAGTAGAATCAAACCACACTCACTGCAAGCCTATAAATCCTTACTGAAGCTGAAAGCCCTACCTTTCTCTCAAAGAACAGCGGATGGACTTGAAATACCATCCTTGGGGTAATTAACCCACTGCTTATCCAACTATGTTATGGTTACTCATTCGGTGATAGTTCGAGACGACCAGATAATCTACAGGAAAAAGAGGGGGCTGTCTACTCCCATAAAGAATTGCATTCTCAGAAACTCACAGGGTCAGTCATACTCTGTCCTATAAGGTCACTCTGAATGGATGTTGCATTAGGTTGAGTTTTCAAAGAGTGGTATAGTGGATTGTGCACTGGACCATTAATCTCAAACCCACAAGCCTTTCTGGGTGGGTAGGAGTGGAAGGAATGAAGCTTTCTTTAAGGTTTCCAGCCTTGGGAATGCACAAGGGCAGTTCTACCCTGTCTTATAGGGACACTATGAGTGGAAATGACTAATGGGAGTATGTTGTTTAAGAAATGTTTCATAGTTTTAGTTCTTACATTTAAGAGCTTGATCCAGTTTTACTTTTTATATAAGGATCAACAAGAAAACAACTACACTCATGTGCATGTGGACATCCATTTGTCTCAGAATCATTTGTTGTAAAACCTTCCTTCCTTGAATTGTCTCAGCAGAGTCAATGGAAATCTAGTTGAACATTTGTATGAGGGTTTATTTGGGGACTCTCAATTCTGTTCCATTGATCTATATGTCTACTTCTATAGCAGAACCACAATGTCTTAATTACTTTTACTTCACAGTCAACATCTTTTGATTACAAAATGTAAGTCCTCCAACACAGCCGTAAGAAGGCTCCAGGGCCCCCCTCTCTCTTATACTTCCTGGAGGAAAAGAACAATCAGCAGCTGTAACTCATTGGGGCTTCCCTCTGGTTTGTTCTTCCCCAGAAATAGTGACTCTGGCTTCCACGCAGTATCCTGAGATCCAAGGCTAGGGCAACAACCACCATACATCATTATACCTTCTCAGGACATTGCTCATCCTTCCTTCTTCCCATACCCTGTCACCTTTATGGATATTTCATATGTCTTTGTTGCAATAGTTTCTATTCTTTGTTCTCAATATTTTGAGCACAATTCTTGGTTTATTGAGACAAGTGCATATGATAATTGATTCCACATGTTACGGTCACCAACAAAGTGGGCATTAAGGAAAGACACAACTGAGTGCCCTTGAAACATCCTTGCATGCAATGACTCCCCTTGGCTTGCCCTCAACCAGATAAAACCTTCCCAGGGAGCCATGCTCTCTTCCTTCCTTGAGGAGATTCAGGCTCTTGTTGCACTGGTGTTTTTCAGCTGGTCAGCTGGCTGGAAGCTCCTCGGTGGAGATGTATCGCCAAGTCCTCCTGTCTGGCTGTCGTTGTGTGGAGCTGGACTGCTGGAAGGGGCGGACGGCAGAAGAGGAACCTGTCATCACCCATGGGTTCACCATGACAACGGAAATATCCTTCAAGGTACAGAGAGTGTGTGTTGCTAAGGGAGGATGCTGAGGAGACCTGAACTTTGGAGGAAAGTCCCTTGACATAGAAAGCCCAAAGTCAGGAGTAGGTCAGCAGGGCACTTTAGACCAATAGTCTATTCACCATGTTTTTTTATTGCAGAATTAAAATATAGCATCTTAACCACAGGTAAGTGGCATGAAGTGAATTAATACATGTGACAATTTTAAAGAAGTTATCTTATAGAAGAGGAAGATCAATTATTTTTCTAGTCATGTTTCCTTCATACTGTCATTGAATGGGTTCTGGCTTATTGCCACCTTATAGGACAGAGTGAACTGTCCTTGAGGGTTTCAGGGGCTATATGCCTTTACAGGGGTAAAGGAACCTCCTCTTTCACCCTTGGAGCTTCTCATGTTTAACCTCTTATTTTTTTCTTGCATTTTTAATGTGAAATACATAATAATGTGTATGTACAACACCTTTGGACAGTATAACTAATGAATATAAAATGTCCACCTGCGTAAACAAGTATATATATACATATTATATGTGTGTATACATATATATATATAAATAACCTTTACTGGCATGCAGAAACACTTCCTTCCTTGTGTCTATTCCCATGTAAATGACCTCCCTATACCCGGACATGACCATGAGCCTGATGATTGTAGAGATCATTACTTTGTTCTTCTAAAGATATAGACTAGCTCTTTTTATCCTAACCAATGTGGTTTTTGTCAGTAACTGAACCACATGGAAATTGATTCATGCTGTATTATTTTTCTGGTTTCTTTTCATTCCCTATTTTTGAGAGACTCATCTATATTATTGCATGTATCTTATTTGTTTATTTTCCTTCTTCTTTGTATTAATATCAAATTACGTCCTGTAATTTAATTGGTACATAATCTCTCATTTTGCGATGCTATAACAGAATATTAAATATTATATGCCAATCTATCATGTTATTGCCTTAGGAACACATCCTTAGTAGATAAAGTTTTATTGTCTCTTGCAGCTGGGGAGCCTATCATGGGCAACTGTGTGGTATCTCAGTAAGAGGTGTGAACAAGAATCTACCAGGATTAGGTCTTATATTAGGTGATTTGGGTGACTGTTCAAGGAGGCAAAGTTTACCTCTGGAGGGGGTCCTATCAAAACAAGGAAGTCATTTTCTATCCAGACATCTTAACAAAGTCTTTCTCAGAGGCAGCGCTGCTGGCGTTGCTAGTAAAGCAGCAGCTATCCTTTTTCGTAATCATCTCTTGGCACACCTGAATGGCAGCGCTGCTTTCTGGAATTGAGGTCATGGGATCTGACTCTTAACCACCCAGCAGTTCATGGTCCCACCCTCTGGTGTCTAAGAGCCCAGAGCTCCCTTCCATACAGCCCTGTTTCCTAAGCTCTTTCAAAGGGTCTGTTGCCTCCAAACTTCCCCCAGGATGATTCTATTCTTCAAGGAGAACAGATTTAATTCCTTTGGTCTGTTTTCTGCTTATGAACTTACAAGAAGCAGATAGCTTTCTTTCTTTATCTTTATTTCTTGCCTTCTAAGTTAGTCAATTATCTATTATAGTAGCTGGTTGAAACCATAAATCAGTCTTACTATTTTGAACAAAAGATAAGGTAGCCACACCCTCAGTAAAAAAATTCTAGACAAGGTGTGCTGAGTTTGTATAACAGAATTTCCAAAATCTTGAAGTTTTCTTTTTTTGTTGTGTCCCTTTCGTTTCTATGCCCATCTTTTTCTTCTCATGTTTTAATGTAAATAGCTAAGAGAAACCTTCTGGTCACCTTAAGATTGGCCTAGAAATCTATTCAACCAAATATCCAAGTTCTCCCTTCTACCAAACACCAAAAGCTTAAACATAATTCTGAATAGCTCTTTGCTACTTCACAGAAAAAAAAAATTGCTACAGCTGAGCCCCAGTGGCGTAAGTGGTTGAGTGTGTGACTGCGGCCCGTGGGCTTGGAGGTTCAAATCCAGCAGCGGCTCTCAGGAGCAGCACTGGGTAGCGCCCATGACCACCAGAGGCAGTGATGCCCCCCCCAAAAAAAATTGCTACTTCTCCATTGTCCAATCAAGATTTTGGTGTGTTGTGTTTCAAACCTTCAGCAGTCATACCTTTAACATCCTCATTTCTCGCAAAATCTGTTGATGTTACCATATATATCCTCTAAGATAATAGCGATTCTTTCTGGCTATCCTCTGAGCCTTTACCAGAATTGCCTTCAACATCCATAATTCCATGAACAGTTATTTCATTATCCTAACTCACTTCTGAGTCAAGTACAACCCATGGTGACCTTAAAAACAGAACAGAACTCTCTCGTAAGGTTTCCTGAGACTGTAAATCTTTACAGGAGACAACAGTCTCATCTCTCTCCCTAGGGACAGTTGGTGGGTTTGAATCATGTACCTAATAATTAACAGTTCCATGTTTAATCCATTGTAACACCATGACTCATGCTTTTTTATTATTAGGCATCTTAAAATTTTGCCAACCCTATGACCTATGACCTAACCCTAAACCCAGTTCTGCATTCTAGGTTTTTGCAGGCTTATAATTAAATCCAAAGGGATGCAAAGCCACTATATTAGAAGTGCCACAGGGGGGTTGGTTTGCACACAAAAAATTATTTTCTAAATGTAGGAGGTTATAAGTTTGAATTCATGGTGTTGGCACTAGGAGAAGTCATTCTTTCTGTGTTGGTTTTGGGATCACTTATTGCTATGGACCAAAAACTATCTCCTTCCAGCTTCCTGATCATAATTTATGATAACCTCTTCATTTCTCTAATAAACCCCGAAAATTGTGAGTATTGTATGTGAGTTCTGTGTGACCACTTCAACGAATTATCAAGCACAGCACAGATGTAGAATGCTGGGGGAGAGATGGTTGGTATTAGGATAGGTAAAAGAAGGATGGAGTGTGGAGGCAGGTGTGTTAGTCTGCGTGGATTAGAGAAGCAAGTCCAGAGACACTCATGTGTATAAGAAAGAGTTTTATATAAAAGAACAATTGTATTGAGAAAACATCCCAGCCCAGTCCAGATCACCCATAAGTTTGATATTAGCCCATATGTCAGATACCAATCTACAAGTTCCTCTTCAGACTCATGCAACACATGCAATAACACCAAATGTAGGACGCTAACAGGCCCGTGGGTGGAAAGTCTTCTGGATTCAGTGGCAGTGGACTGAGCATTTCTGGACTGGAGTGGGTCTCCATATGACTCCTCTAGCTCCATCAGTGTAACTCCACATGACTTGTCATCAGGAAGACAATGCAGAGACCATCTGGTCTCCAAATGAGGTCACCTGATTGACAGGCTAGCCTCCACCCCTTCGGAAGTTGTCAGGAGAGTATGTAACTGCCACAGCATGTTGGACCCCTGCTTCTCGGCAGTAGGGAAGCCAGAGGAGGTCTGCTATGGTCCATCATGCCAAGCACAGTAGATGGCCTGAACATGATGAATTGGGAGCATAGTTTTAATAATGGGCTCAAACATAGCAAGGATTGTCAGAAGTATGCAGACAGGCAATGTTTGCTTCTGATGTACATACACACAAAAAGATGGAACTATCAACTGTTGGCACTTACCATGGTTGCATATAGCATGCTACAGCACATCATGAAGGAATGAGTACATGACCGATGAATAAGGTCAGAGTCCTGGGAGACAGAACATGAAACTAATTGCATGTTAAAGTCACCAAGATTGGTGGCCATTGTTTGTAGAAAAAAAGAAAATAATGGAAAAAGTAGAAGATAATGGGCCACTGGTCAACAACTTTGATGAATGAGAGTAAAAGTCAGGTGTGAAAGGGGGTGAAGACTAATTTGACTTCTTTGTGAGATCAAAAATTCTTTGTTTCCTTATAGAAAATATTTAGAGAATGTTTTGAAACTGGTTGTGGTATCAATTGTGCAATACTGCCTGGTGTGATTGAACTCTGGAATGATATGGTGTATGTATTAGCTCCTGATAAAATAGTTTGGGAGGGGGGAGAGAGAAAGAGAATTTAGAAGTGATATTTTGGAAGTAGTAATGAGACAAAAAGAACACTAACCTTCCATTTTAACCCTGTCATATTTGAGATGTGAGAAAATAAACAGCTATCACTTGAGAGAACAAAAGATGTTCAAGGAACAGGCAAGTTTGAGTTCAAATGGAATTTTCTACTTGTGTGCTTTATATGACAGTAATAAAAACATATTCATAAGTATATAATTAGCACCTTTAATATGTTTATTATGCTATATCTAAGGAATTTGATTTTTCATTATTTCTTAAACGTAGGCTAAAGTAAAATAATGAGGAAAATCTGAGCATATATTCACAGTTATTTCTACTGTGGATCCAGGGTATACATGCATGAACTGAACTCAAACAAACTGACCATATTTACAATGTCATCACAATCAGTGCCTGATGCACACAGGCTCTCTCAACAACAAGCTTGCATTAAATGATTTCAACAAACAGGTCCAATCAAAACAGTGACTTCTGAAGCTGAGCAGGGGGGATGAGGGTTGTTATATCTCCTGGGCCAGGTAAATTTAAGGCAGTGAGGTAAGCCCAGATGTTTTTTTTAGGATTGCACAAGATTAATCTTAAAAGAATTTCTTGAAGGACACAGAACAATCCAGGGGACTTTTGTGAAGATGTTTTGGGGGGAAAAAAGCTTTGTTCAGTTTTTATGAGAATATAAAAGGCCATTGATGAGCCAAAGGCCAGGGCAACTATGCTGAGGGCGTTTTGCTGGTCTAGCATGGCAGTGCATCTGCTCATTCTTCGAGAGTAGTGTTGGTTGCATTCTGCAGATTTCGCTGGTGCCCTCCTCACGTCTTCCTACAGCCCTTCTCTCCCCCCTTCAGCCTTCTTTTGTTCCACAAAGTGAAAGAACATTGAGAAAGGACACCAGTTCTGCCATCTAGATGTGTCCATTAAAGGGCTAGACATCTTCCGGGAAAGTTGGAGAAAGGGAGAATTTTCTTCAGAAGTGCATAGACTTTAGTGAAGGCTATGTCAAGAAAGAACCACTTTGCATTTGGTTGTTTTTTTAAATCTTTTATGATTTCATCGCAAATTTTTTTATGTACCCTCCTAGCACCATTCACTATATTTTACAAGAAAGTTTAATGTGAGGTTGACCATAGCAATGATCACACCCTTAAATATTTTCATTTCCCTCTGAAGTTGAGTAGTCTTAAGATCACTGGATATCCTTAAGGTTATTATTCCATTTCCACTCTCTTCCTCCTCCCATCATCCTTGTTCTTTGTCACCGATCTGAGAACGCAGTCTGATTGGGTTGCGAGCTTTAAGAAAAAGTGGGAGCAGATGACCCTACTATGGAGTAGAAACAGTTTAAACTTAGCTGAGTCTTAGTGGAGATGGTTTTAGAAAGGCACAGTCTATTACAGTCAGCCTGCCCCCGAGCTCAGTAAGGAACTGAGGGTATTGAGTGCTGACCCAAGACCCAAAGGCCTTGTCCCACTTCCCTGTCCACTGTCCCAGGCTACCCCTCTGATTCCGGTGAGGAGCAAATATAGCTTCTTTAAAAATTGCCATTCTTTGAGTTCCTTGTGGGGAAGATACGTTCCAAGCATATTTTGAGGCAGGTTTCTTTTCCAGGAACCATTTGCCTCCTTGGCCTCTGCCACCATGTCAACTAGGAATGATTCTTTGTGCACCCAGCCATCCCTGTGCTTTTTGAGTCACATCTGTCACCCCAGTATCACGGGCTACTGTGCATTTATTCTCGGGTTCCACTAGCACCATTTCTCAATAACATTCACACAGTGTGACAAGGTTAGGGATTAAAAGATTCAATCTAAGCAGAGTACATCTTTGTCACTCTGTCATATGGAGTTGGCCAGAAAAATCAAAGGGATGCAGAAACTATTATTCCAGTGTTTCTCCAGGTATATCCTCCTGGAATTGTGCAGCACAGAAAACTTGTGAAGAGATGGGGTGTGTTTGCAGGAGGTTGAGACAGATGCAGGAATTAGAAATGCCAACCGGTTTTATGGACATGCTACATCCAGTAGCATGTATCCTCTGTGTCTCTGCAGGAGGGAGGAGACTGCAGCCTCCAGTCTCTCTGCTGGCAATGAAAACTTAGGGTACAAAATTTAAGGAATCACTCACTGTCATGCTTGTGCAAGTACAGAGTTGGCACCTGAGAGTGAATGATATATGTCCTAAGGCTGCGATAACAAAGTGCCACGATGTTGGTGGCTTAAACAGAAATGAATCGCCCCACTGATGTGAAAGCTGGGAGACAACATCAGTGGTGTTGGAAGGACGAGATTACCCCTGAAGGTTCTCAGGAAGATCTTATCCCCCTTCCCCCCCCACCCCCTCCCCAACTTCACATGGCCCCAGGACTTCTGCCCTTCCTGCTGCAACATCACATCATTGCCATGGACCCTCTCTCCTCTGTGTCAGTCTCAGGGGAGCTTCTCTTTGAGAGGGATGTAATTTATGTTGGATTAGGACCCACCCTACTCCAATATGACCTTGTGCTTGCTACTGCTTACCGTTAGATCTCTTCTGACTCACGATAACCCATGCGTGTCAGAACTGTGCTCCATCCACTTGTCAAGGCTGTGGATGGAAGCAAATGCTAGTCTGTCCTGTGGTCCAGAGCATGTCTAGGGAGGTTTAGACTGTCAATCTTTTGACTAAGAGTTGAGTCCTTAACTGTCTGGGACACCCAGAAATAGCTGTGGGTAAATGGGTAACATCTTCAAAGACTTTCTTTCACATATCTTTCTGAACACAGTTTGATCTATAACAGGTAATTTGGTGAGAAAGAGTAGGAAGAGAATCAGGATATAAGGCCCTGTGTAGTCGGTGTCTCATTTTCTTATATCTTATCACACACCCAACCCTCACCTACCTCTGCCCCTTCCCACACATACAGTGCTCCAGCCTATTAAAAAAAAAAAGCATAGGCTTCTCTTTTGTTTCTTGAACATGGTAGGCAGATCCCTAATGGCCTTGACCCTGCTCTTCCCCTGATGTCTACACAGCTCAACACTCACATCTTTGAAGGTTTTCTGAAATGTGAGCTCATTGAGGCATACTGGGCTACTCTACTTAATTCTGCAGCCAGTCATTAGCTTCATACTTCACACACTTGACACCTCCTTCCCAGATTTTTAAAAATTTTTTTAATTTACCACATGACACTTACCACCTTATAAAACACTGCTTAATTCATCTAATTATTAGGTTGCCTGTGCATTGTTTACTGGAGTGTAATTTCCAGAATAGAGACCAAGACCTTTGTTTTGCTCCCTGATGCATCAAAAACACTTGGAACAAAGCCTGCCCTATAATAACCAGTGACTGTTTCATCTTATCTGTACAATGTGTCTGATACATCTATGTCACAGGTTCATTGTTTAGCACAGCAGGTAGTACATGGAAATCACCTACCAGTTTCCAGAGAGTCACTCGACTGTATGGCAACCCCAAATGTGTCAAAGTAGAACTTTGTTTCATTGGGTATTCAATGACTGGTTTTCAGAAAGTAGATTCCCATAATTTTCCTCCAACACATCTCGGGATGGACTGGAACCTGATACTTAGTGGCCAGCTGTGTTGGCCATTTATATCATCCAGGCACTTCTTCTAATCTAGTAGATCCTCAAAAATGGTTTTTGGTGTGTTTCTTTTCTTTGTTTGTTTTTAATGAATTTTCTCATCTCACTGCTCCAACTACATTTTTATTCTTTCTCACTCAATGACATCAAAGAAGTAAGTTGTTTCCTTTATTCTTGTATGGGAAATTCCCTCAAGAGTCATATATTGGTGGGGAATGAATACCAACATTGCCTCTCACTTGGAATTAACCTTTGCAATGTCACTAAACTACATTCTACAGCTACTATGAATGTTGCAGCAGCAGAATAAACCAATTGCAAAGGTTCTTCATTTTTATTTTACACAGTTTTTCTGCTCTCGACACCTGTGAGCCAGAAGCCCTTTGCAAGCTGTGTGCTGAAAAAGCAGAGTTGGCATTATCTTCCAATGTATTTGTGGATGGACCAAAATAAGAGAGCTATTTTCTGGGAAACTTGCTAAAATTCAGTCCTTGTAGAATGAACTTCTAACTAGACACTTTGCATTCATTTGTTGTTTATCTCCTATAACTGTTTATCTTCTCTGTATATGCCTCATTTTTTCAGTTATTTTGATGGTTGTGACACAGTCAATTCATCCCTTTATGTTTATTCTCTCTGATCCTACACAGCCTTTTCCTCCCTACCTGCACACCATCCCCAAGCTGGTCCTTTGTGTTCCCCCCACCCACCACCCACTCCCCACATGTAGCTCTCTGGCAACTATGAATAACACAAGAAGGGAAAGGGAGATATGTGATGAACTCTATGGTGAACCTATGTCACACTCAAGTCTATTGGTAAGCTAAGTATCTCTGTAAAAGGAGTTTCATTCCCTGAGAGAAACATCATAAGAACTAGACAACAGGATTATCACAACGATTCCACGGGCTTCATAATCAAAATCCATGTGTGGAACTTGTAGCACTTTCAGTTGTTTCTAATTAAAATTATTAGATGGTGCTCAGTTAATATTTTTCTTTAGTTTTAAAGGCTTGAGGACATTTCCTAAATTGATACTTACTGCTCTGGAAGAAACAGAAAGATGGGGGGGGGCAGGGGGCGAGGAGTCAGGAAAGTGGGGAGAAAATAAAGTGAAGAGTCCATAAAAGTTAAAAATGCACATAGGGCTGCAATTACACCTCCAATATACATGCTGCTGGGAAATTCTCACAGCCGAGGAAGACACACAGACCATCCTGGTCAGAAAGGTTAGCTAAGACTGTGCTTCTATTTCTATTTACTTTTGCAAGATTTCTTTTAATGTTAGAACAAACTGAATAGAGATTCCATTGAAGGTGGTATTAAACTAACCTGGTTTTTGGACATGAAGTAGCAACTTACATGCAGCATTGATAGCAATCAAATGTTAAGCTTTGTTTAAGTAAATTGCCAAATTAGTCCAGGAGTCAACAAATGTCTCTCTGTGGGCCAAATGTGGCCTGCCCCATATAGTTTGTGAAAACTGTGTTCATCATACTTATGTATTTGCACACTTATCGATTGTCTTGGATGGTTTCAGTCTACAAAAGCAGACTTGACTAGTTGCCACAGAAACCATGTGGTTATTATATCCTGAAACCTTTACCAATAGACCTTAAAGGATACATTGAAACACAACTAAATACATTATGTTTCCTTTCTATATAAAATTTAGGTGTTTATCGTTTGAAAATATCTAATGAACATCTAGATTGTTGTTTCACTCTATCATTGACCTCAGGTATGCAGCAATAAAGAAAACAAGTTCCTACACTGAAGAATCATGCATCATGGCAGAGAGGGAGATCAGAAATAAAAATGCACACATTGCACATGGAGATGCCCCCATTAAGATGATAGAAATCAATATCAGAAGGAAATAGATACCTATGTTGGGTGGAAGGGTGGGGCTCTACTCTTGTGATATTTCAGTAGAAACCGAAAATATTTCCCATTAAAATGCTGCATCTTCTCAGTCAGGTAAGACTCTGTCAAATCCGAGATGAGAGAACTTCCACTTGAGAATTTTACTTTTCTCCTCTCTCCTTTGACTTGAGGTCTACCTCCTGGTCTTTTGTCTGGCCTTTGAAATCTCTCCCTTGCAGACCTCTGTAAGGTCAGGATAGGATGAAGCTACCCTCCCCACTCCCCTTTGGTATTTGAGACAGGCTTTCTTAAGGGTTTCTCAGTCTTGTCCTTGAAAGCTAGGACATAAGCACTCCCTTTCTGGTTGTTGTTGGCTCTTGCCAAGTCAGTCCTGATTTATGGAGAATCCAGGGCAACAGAAATAAGTGCTACCTTGTTCTACACCATTTCCGTGGTCAGTTGGGGATAAAACAGTTGTCAGTTATAGGGGTTTTTTTTTTGGCATATTTTCAGATGTAGATGACCATTTAGTCTGAAAACTGTTGTTACCTATTCAGTATCATAGCGACGTGGAGTCTATCCCCAGCAGAAGTGTGGTAGGTATGTATGAGGAAGATTGGCTAAGGATGGAATACAGGCTTCATGCACAAAGAGAGAACTATTAATTACTGCCTCCTGGGCCCCTTAATGATACCTATAGGTGTTTATTAGTAATCATCATTGAGAAAAGATTTTGGATGAGTGGGGAGAGAGATGCTCACAAGATAAATAACTCTAGTTAATCTCGTTAGGAAGAAATCTCCCCCTTTGTTTCCTTGCCCTGTCTCAGTATTCACCTTCTTTGATTCAAACATCCTCCTAAGAATCCATTCTGAATGAAAGAAAGACAGATAGGAAGAAAGAAAAATTGTTAAAAAAAAAAAAGATTCATGACACTAAGAAAAGATGAAGGTGATCTTTAGAGAATTATTTGAATGGCAACTTTTATAAATATGCCCATTCAGTTTTTGATGAATGGTTTAAAAAATTATGAAACTTCTGCTCTCTAAAATTTTACATCATTATTAAAGGTGTGACCTTAAAGCTCACCATATAGAGAGAGTGCACTAGATAGATGATAGATAAAGATAGAGAGACCTTGAAAATATCATGCTATTCCGTGTTGCTCACCTTCCCAACATGATCGCTGAAAACAAAATGGATGCATAAGCAAATATGGTGAAGAGAGTTATCAAAAGATACAGCATCTGTAAACTTAAAGGCTTAAAGATAAACAAGCAGCCATCTGGCTGAGAAGCAACAAAACCCACATGGAAGAAGCACACCAGCCTGTGTTATCATGAAATGTTGATGGGATCAGGTATCAGGCATCGAAGAATCAGAACAAAAAATCATATGTGAGTGAGGGGGAGTGGAGACCCAAAGTCCATCTGTAGAAATTTAGACATTCCCTTACATAAGGGTCATAAATAAGAGACAAACCAAGGCTGAGCCCCGGTGGCATAGTGGTTGTGTGCGGGACTGCGGCCCACTGGGATGGAGGTTCGATTCCAGCTCCACGGAGCAAAGGCCCGTTCTCCTACTCCCACCACCTGAGGGCAGTGATGCCAATAAAAAACAAACAAAAAAAGAGACAAACCAGTCAGGGTACAGTATTATATCAAGGAAATATACAATTTTCCTCTAGTTCTTTAATGCTTCCTCTCCCCCAACTACCACGACTCCAATTCTACCCTACAAATCCAGCTAGACCAGAGCACGTACACAGAAACATATAACGCTGGACAGATAAACTCCTCAGGATCACTAATGAGAGTAGTGATACCAGAAGGGAAAGGGAATGTGGGGGAGAAATGATTTACATATAACCCCCTCCCAGGGGGACAGACAACAGGAAAGTGGGTGAAGGGAGACATCAGACAGGTAAGACATGAAAAAATAATAATAATGTATAAACTATCAAGGGTTCATGAGGGAAGAAGGGTGAGGGAGGGAGGGGAAAAAATGAGGAGCTGATACCAAGGGCTCAAGTAGAAAGAAAATGTTTTGAAAATTAGGAGGGCAACAAATATGCAAATGTGCCTGACACAATGGATGGATGGCTGTATTGTGATGAGTTGTACAAGCTCCCACTGAAATTTTTTTTAAATGTTATGCAAAGTAAAAGAAGCCAGAGGAAAAAGATATCATAGTGAACGACTCCATTTATATAAAGTGTTCAGAACTTTATAGAGACAAATACAGAGGCAAAATAGAAACACAAGTATAGAGACACAAATCATATTCATGCAAGGGAGGTATAGCTGAGGGTATAAGAAGGGAATGTAGCTGCTATGGAGTTTCCTTTGGAGATGTTTCAACTATTCTAGTTGACATTGTGATGATGGTTATACAAGTCTGTGGATATACTAAAAGACCTTGAAATGTACTGTATATGAGCAAAGTATACCTCAATCAAAATCTTAAAAAATTAAAAATTGAACATATTACATAGGTGTGTACATATATGTTACAAAAACATGAAAAACAGATCAGCAGGAAATGTATAAGTAGCTTGAGTGAGAGCATGAATGTATCAGTGAAATGTTGTGCCTTCTCTTACTGTCCCAAATGATCCCTAGTGTTGCTGGGGGTTAGACATTAGACTGCTGGCTGCACGGTCCGTAATTCAACACCAATAGCTGCTACTGAGGAGAAAGAGGGTGCTTTCATTTCCCATATTTAGTTTCGGAAACTGTATATGAGGTCACAGAGTCAGAATGACTTCCTGAGTGTGTGCCTTTTGCTTTTCTTCTTGCCCTTATTTTGAATAATGTGAATAGATGTCTCACAAGAGAAAACAAGTCTCCTTAACAAGGGGAACGACAGTGCTCGATTCCTTGCAGAGGCAGCCTGGGGCTCGGCGCTTCACCCACAGTCTCACTCCAGCCTCGTCAGCTCAGGGCTTGCTTGCAGTTCTGCAGATGAAAGGGGCAACCCCAAGAATGGATGTGGTCTCACAGACAAAACTCTGTGCAGTCAGAATTCTGGCATATGCAATATGTACTTTCTCTGCTTTCCTTTTTAGGAAGTGATAGAAGCAATTGCCGAGTGTGCTTTTAAGACTTCACCCTTTCCAATCCTCCTTTCCTTTGAGAACCACGTGGATTCGTAAGTACTCAATACATCCAGGAGAGAGTCTTGTTACCAGAATTAGACGTGTTTAATCATTGTTCCTCAGATTTAAGCTTATTTGACACTATTACTAGTGTACTCCAATTATGTGAGATATATAATGTGGCATATTTTATCTGTAGATGATGGAATTCGTTCATTTAATTCTCATTAACATTCAAATAATCCATTGGAATGGGGAAATCTATTTTCATGTCATGGTATGATTTTTCAATTACTTGCACTCTCTTTTTATAACAGTGCAGTGGAATGCATTTCCTTCTTTAAGACATGTCTCTATTACAGAGTTTTAACACATCAGGCCACTGTTATAATTCTTCTTCATTAGCACTTTCTATTGCATGCAAATGTATAGTCATTTTTGCAACATGAAAGCCAACTGTGCCCACCATGGGCTGGTGGTGGGAGAGCCATCAAGGCTATCAGCTCACAGAACTCCCATTACCCAGCTCTTTGCCCTGCCCCCGTCCACTGGCTCCCCTCTTGGCAAATCTTTCTCAATGTGTTCCTGTCTCGCTACTGACAGTGCGTATTGCAGAGCGACATGAAGAAAAAGTAATGCTGACATCACTGAACTACTAGGTACTAGATATCAATTTATCATATAAGGGCCTCAATATAAGAAGTCTCAAAGCAAGATAATCTCCCCTGGTACTAAAATGAGCATCCCTGAGGTAACTGTCAGAAGATGACGTCCGATGGTTAGTTGTGACTGAAGATAGCATGGCTGTCCCTCTCCCTTTCATGTCAAGCATCGAGCCAGATTTCTCAATGCCAAGCCAACCGCCCCTGACCTAATTTGGCTCCCAAGTTTCTGCTTCCTCTCCTTCCAACTGACAGAGTCATTCTTGGGTCACTGCTTCCCTTTGTCCAACGAATTTGCCACGTGAGCTTCAATTCAGCGAGTCTTAAAGGACGAGTGTTGTCACAGCCCAATTTCAGCAGAAATGGGAACATTTGTTAGTCTGAAATCACCCGCTGTATGAGTCTCTGTGTCTCCTCATTTGCTTTCAGGAAATCCACTTCATGTTCACCCGCCCTTGACTCCATGCCATCGCTTAGCAGTGATCCGAGGACTGATGTCCTCATTTGGCAGACACCTTTTCTAGGCCTTCTGAGGGCCCCAGGGGAAAGAAGGATTTTTTTCTGGGCCCCGGTCACTTCTCTTCCAACATACAGAAGTAGCTCTCTTCTCACTGGATGCAAGACCCAGCCGCCTACAAAGGCACTCTTCTCACAGCCATGCTGGTGCTGCTGTGAGATTGGAGGTTCAAACCCACCAGCAGCTCTGCGGAAGAAGGATGAGCATCTCTGCTCTTGTAGCTCCGTCTTATGAACCTAAGGAGCAGTTCCACTCTGCCCCATGAGATCGCTATGAGACAGCCTTGTCTCTGCAGCAGTGGGTATGAGGTCTGCCGTGAGGCCTCTCCTTGGAGGCATTCTCTTTTCTTTCCATTCATTTGTCCTGGGGGCACTACTGACACTTGGTGATGGGCTATTTCCTTTCCAGAGAGAAGGCTTCTGCCATTCCAATGTTCCTGGAGTTTCTATGTCAGTGAGACAAAAATAAAAAGTTCTGGCTTCATTGATTATGGTCATATCTGAGACCCTGAACGCTCCCAGAAACTAGGCAGACTGGTATCAGCCATGCCCACCATAAGCATAACGGCTAGCGGAGGCAAAGCAGAGTACAACTGTTAGCACACTCAACTGCCAGTCAGATGTTTGGAGGCACAGTGTTATGAATCTAACAGTCGATATTCATGGGAAACCTAGTATGTAATGGGAAAAACCCATGCTGGTGCCATAGAGCTTACACAACTGGCTGCTAACTGCAAGATCAGTGGTTCAAAACTACCAGCTGCTCCTCAAGAAAAAGCTGGAAACCTGCAGAAGCAGCTAGCCCTGTCCCTTCAGAGTGCTAGAGTCTGATGGCACAAGTGGTATTCCAAGTCTCTAACACATGCCTACATTTGTCCAAGGAGCCCTGGTGGCACTGTGGGTTAAGTGTTGTCTTGATAACCCACCAGCAACTCCCTGAGAAAAAGTCAGTCTGTCTACCCCTGTGAAGGTTTGCCACCTCAGAAGCCCTTGGGAATAATACTGCTCTGTCCTACAGGGTCACAGTGAGTAGGAATTGACTTCATGACAGTGGGTTTGAAGCTCACAGAATCCTTACCACAAACTCAGCGCTGCCTAATAGTAAAGATTATCATCATCCTTATCTTACAGATGGTGAAAGTAAGTCCCACAGGCTGAATAACTTTCTCAAGGCCATCCAGCTAAAACAGGACAGAGCTGAGAGGCACAGTCTCCAAAAATTCATGCTTCTCACCAAGATCATCAACCCACACCTCATCAAAACCAGCATAAGCCTTCCAAGCATGACGGGAAGGCCACCCATGATGTCCCCCAGGCAGCTGCCTGCACTGTCCTCCTTTCTGTGCCTTGTGACCCCAGACCACAGGATGTCTTTTCTGTCCTCTTTAACATCATTCAGTGGACGGACTGGAAACTGGGCATCAAAACTCAGTTCTACCGTGAACACAAAAGCCAAAAAAGTAACCCCACAACCCTACCTTTCTGGTTGAAAATAATACTTCTCTAGCTATTAAAAATTGATTACTAAAAAAATTAGTAACCCTTCTGTGACCAAATAAAACAGGAAAGTGTGTTTTCCTGGGTTCACAAGTTTATCCTAAAGCATTGCAATTATTTAATGGCAGAGAAACAAACACACCCAAAGAAAACTGGAATGCCCTCCCCTTTGCTGGTAAACCCAAGACTTGACATACTTGTTGCTTGCCCATTCCAATACCGTGACAGGCATCATTCATCCATCAGCACTCATCCCCACTAAGCCTGAAGTCACTGAGTAAAAACAGTGGTTTGTAAATGCCCTTCTATACTGTCTACATCAGAAGCTCCTTGAGTGCTTTTAGAATTCAGATTCCATTAGAATCTTGGGAAAGGAGACTTGGAGATCCTTTATAAATAATCAGTTGACGGTGGTGTCCTAAGTAATTTGACAGCTAAATTCAGTGCCCCAGAGTTGATTCCAACTCATAGTGAGGCTGTAGTACAGAGTAGAATTGACTCTTCTCCAACATGCCAGTGGGCATGTTTCTTAGACTTTAAAACTTTTCAGACTGCTGATTTTGGGGTGAGAAGTTCAATGTATAATCCACTAACCACCAGACCTCTTTATTTAGCACCTTGAGCTCCAAGGTGCATTTAGTAGGACTAGCAGAAGTCATGGTTCAACCCCTGTAAGGGTTTTAACAGTCTTTAAATTCTGGTCACTGTAGATTCTCCCTCTGTAGAGCAGGAGGTTGGTTTAGTTCCACTCACTGGCCCCTTCTCTTGACACTGGGAAGTTTATCATTGCAACCCATGAAATAAGACCCATTTCATTATGAGGAAACTGGCTATTTTTCTCTAAATCTTGATTAAGTTGATTCTGGCTCATGGTGACTTCCTGTGGCTTGGAGTGGCACTCTGCTTCATAAAATTTTCCCTGCGTGGATTCTTCAGAGTGAATTTTCATAGAACATCCCTCTGGAGTGGACTTGAATCCCCAATCTTTTTTGCCAGCAGCCTAGCCATGGCCTAAAGCTAAAACCATATTGAGGTTTTTTTCCGGTCCCTCTCAATTACAGCCATGGTATTAGACATTGATGCTGCTAAATACTTCTGAAATTTGTTTGGACTTTGCTCCCTGCTTGCAGTATTACTGGGTTTTATTCCAGCAGTATAGACCCCCAAATGCTGCTATATGTCTTGTCAGCTGCATTACCTCCCAAGGATTGTCTTGTCTCTTACCTCCAATAGGAAATACCACAAGATTTCCCAGAATTCTCAGTAGAAAGTCATGGGCTATCTCCAGATTGACAGGCTAGACACTACCCCTACACTCCTAATCCTGAAATTGACCTGATTACTTGACTGTCACACCTTGGCTATGGTCAGTCATAGAGCAGACTGACTTGTACTTGTTGTTGATTGAGCAAGACATCTGACCTTGACCATGCCTGGCACTGTGCCCTGTCCATTGGCCACTCAATCCCACTCCCTGAGGTCTCATGGACACATTTCCTAGCAGGCTGTCTTTAAGTGACAACTTCGAGTGTTTTTCAGGATTGGTCCTTCACTCCATGTGTTCCCTCTCTCAGGCACACTGAGGAGAGTTGTGAAAGAGGCTGTGGGCTGCAGAAATCACCTAGGAGAACCTCAGACTTGTAGAAGGCTTTGCTCTCCAAAGGTGTGAGGTTGTGAAGAGGAGTTTGCAAACTCTGCGCATCTCCCCTGTGCCTCTCCCCACAATTGCAAGAAAACCAACTCCTCAGAGAGTGCACCAAGCCATGGAAGCACATGTTTTGTTTGTAGAAAGAAAGCAGACAGGTTCTACAGTGTGTTTTTCCCAGAGGACTACTGCTTGACAATTTGAACTACCAAAGTTTTGACACCACTACCAAAGTTTTGACACTACTACCAAAGCTTTGACACCCCGCCACACATACACACACACAGCTAGAAAAACCAGCCAATGGTCCAGACTTAGAAGAAGAGGGATTGAAATGAGGAGCCTCATTTTATTACAGGTTTTGAATAATCTATAATGAAAGTTTTTTGTCCCTTAGCACAGCCCCAGTCCTGCTACACTGTATTCCCTTTTCTGCCTGCAGAGAGTGATTAGAAATCAAGTTTGACAGTCTGTAGATCAAAATCAACACCGATAAAACCCAACAGAATTGAATAACTCCACAACGATATTGAACATTCTGCCAAATGAGAAAAAGAGTCTATGTTTTTTAAGGTCAAGGAAATCAAGAGAATATGAATGTCCGCACAGATCAGCTGGATTTCAAAGTTGCCCACTGTGCAAGTTGCCTAGTCTAGCTGGCAGATGCCCCCTTCCAAGCAGTGACATCATCCAATCTCTGTTCTGCTCGTTCAGTATTTCCGCATCCTTTCATTCATGAAGTCATGCCGTCTCTCAGCAGGCATTGTCTCTCCAAGAATAGTTAGGATTCTCCCCCGGTGGAGAGAGGCACAGTGGCCCAGACCCAGGAGCCCAGGTGCTCTGCCTCTCCCCATGGGATCACGTTTCTATGGGCAATATACCCAGGCTCTGATCTCCTCAGCCTCCCTGCTGCACGTACAACTGGCCAATGCCCTCTCCCTAGAGGCCAGTTCCTTTTCACTCTGCCTCCAAGACCCCTCTCCGCTAGGGCACACATGACCTGCCCTTTTCTACATTTTAAAATATCTGATGTTCTACCTCCTCCCCCTCTCTCTCGCTCACCTCTTTCCTTATAAAGAATCCTTTACAATAAAAACAGACAAACAAAAACCCCACTGCCACATGCTATCACAACTCCCGCGCTGAGCGGAATCTATCTCTCAGGGTTTCTGAGAGCATATGTCTTGGTGGGAGCAAACAGCCTCCTCTCTCCCATCAAGTGATTGGTGGTTTAGAAGCACCCACCTTGGGACTAGAAGCCCAAGGTCTGACCTGCTCCACCAGGGCTCAGTTCTCTGGGTTTGGAAGGAGAGCTTGACTCAGGGAACTCCCGAAGCAGCAAGCATCCCCCTCCTGGTGCTTGGTCTTGAACTCGCAGTCAGGGAATGATATTATCTAGGTAGTGCCTCAGCTCAGAACTTTTCCAAAGCCCTGGGCCAGGACAAGGGGCTGCTGTTCCCTCCACCTGTGTCTGGCGGGGTCCATCTTCTGAAAGGACCCTGTGTCCACTGCTTTCACCATCAAGCTGCTTTTATTGCTCAGATGCTCTAGAGGCAGGGTCACAAACTGGGGAGTGAGAAGGAGGGAGACAGCGGGTGCTGAATGGTAGCATGAGTAAGATCACTGTGTGCTTTCTGACCTTCTTGTTTCCCCTTAGCCCCAAGCAGCAGGCCAAGATGGCAGAGTACTGCCGACTAATATTTGGGGATGCCCTTCTCATGGAGCCCCTGGAGAAATATCCAGTAAGTACAGTCGATGCTTGCCCTGGGTGGGATAAACATGCACACTGTTTAGGGAGTGGAGCCTGGGCAGGAGAGACCCTGAAGTGCCTCAAAATTCTGCACCATAACTACCAACCCCAAGGTTGATGAATTGAACTCACCTCGCAGAGTCCAAAGAGACAGACTTCCATCCAGTAAACCCTGTGGGGTGTTCTGCTCTATGACACACGGGATTGCCATGGCAATGGGTTAGGCTTCTACTGGTTAGAGATTATGGGTGAACTTTCTTCCTCCCGTTCCTTTTTTGTGGATAGAACTGAGAATGAGCTGGTTTACCGGGAGATTGCTAGCCAAGCATCTCCTTTTCCTCCCAATCCTCTCTCTGGTCAAACGTGACTCTTTCAGAAGGACAGAATTCCCAGCCATTCCATTCCACTCAGACAGACAGTTCAGAGTGGCTGGAGCTCTGATGTAATCCCTCTTCCTCTCATCCTGTCCTTTGAGAGAAAGAGGCAATAAGGGGGAATACTGAGGCAGGCCATCCCTACGGGCTGCCAACTTCCCATTCAGGAAATTCAGGTTT
This sequence comes from Nesogale talazaci, assembly GCA_004026705.1. Classification (NCBI taxonomy): domain Eukaryota; kingdom Metazoa; phylum Chordata; class Mammalia; order Afrosoricida; family Tenrecidae; genus Nesogale; species Nesogale talazaci. The sequence continues at coordinate 40,039 of PVJH01007354.1, read as the reverse complement.
AACAGACAGGGTCTGTGGTTGCAGGCTGTGGCCCAGGCTGGTGCTCACCAAGAAGCAGTAGGGATGTCTGGAAGTAGCTTCTTCCATCGACTTGCCCTGGGCCCGTCTCCACACTTTCTTCAGTGAGCTCACCCCAGTCCCCAGGCCCACTGCCAGCACCGAAGAGGAATACTTTATGGGAATCCGATAGATTCTCTCAACTACCCTGACCTCCAAGAGAAACCTTAGAGACATTCAGATGGTTTGCAGATGCCCCTATCCACGCATTTCAGGGACCACACGCACAGGTGGATTGTGTTGTAAGAAACAATAGTGATGATCCTTAAAATACGCTTTTCAGATGATGGGAATAAGGGCCAAACGCTGCTTCCGTCCCCGTGCAAGGCGTACCCTGAGCCATTTTCTTTGCAGTGCAGAGGGCTGGAGAGAGCCCTCTAAACAGTCTCAATATCCTTGACCGGCAGTCCTCGAACTACTGCTCACGGGCCACCTGCATCCTGCCGAGGACATTTATCCAGCCTGTTGGGTGTTTTTGCTGCTGATACTGTCTGGCTTTGCAGCCAACTCATCGCAGGTCGCAGTGAATTTGCTCATAGCTTTTTTGGTGTTTTCTTTTGTTTTTGTTTTTAACTAGAGTCTGGCCCTCCAACAGTCTGAGGAACAGTGACCTGGTCCCCTTTTCAAAAAGTCTAAGGATCCCTGTATCGCAGCTGTGCTGGTGGGGGGGAGGGGGGAGGAGGGGGCTGGAAGACAGAGCCGAGACAAAGGAGCAACCTTTTGAAAGACTGCTTTTCTCTTGCCTTAGTTGGAATCCGGTGTTCCCCTTCCGAGCCCGATGGACTTGAGGTATAAAATTTTGGTGAAAAATAAAAAGAAGTCGCACAAGTCGTCAGAAGGAAGTGGCAAAAAGAAGCTGTCAGAACAAGCCTCCAACACGTGCAGCGACTCCTCCAGTGTGTTCGAGCCCTCGTCTCCAGGAGCCGGTGAGGGGCACCAGCCTTCGAGTGCTCTCTGCTGTTTGTGCTGGGCGAGTTGCTGCTCCGCATCCAGCAAACTCGCCTCTTAGACAAAGGCCAGTGCCTGGAGGGAATGAGTTGCTGCACTCGGGCCTCAGAGCCATCCTCTCGGGGACATGGCTGAAGGCCCATGGGGACAGCCTGGTCCCCAGAGAGAATGCTCTCCACCCGCTTTGGGGAGTAGTGACTGGGGGAGGCAATAGTGACTTTGAGCAGTGAGCTGAGGTGCAGCGCTGAGCAAGGGGAAGAGGGTGAAATAAAGCCTGGTTGCATGGAATGACTGTGCAGTGGGCGAACTGATGTTGCATGCAAGCCGCAGCTCTGCCACCCTGGGACCAGGAGAACTAGAGAGTGCCTGCTTCCACTAACCGTCTACTGAGAGGAACGCACTAAAAGTGCCTGGATAGAGTGGGGACCAACAGGGGAGGGAATTCAAAATGATAACAGAGCCTGAGAGAGACTGGTGGGACCCTCAAGACACCCTCTAGGCTCCAACTTTAGCCAAAGAATAGACAAGCTGAGAAAGTGAATAGTAATGCCACCAAGAGACTTGGTCCTTAGAGCAATGAACCTCGTAAAACCAAAGGGGTACCCTCTGCCCGAGGATAAAACTCAGGATGTAAGAAGGGATTGTAAAGAAGGAAGAACAGAGAGGCAATTGCAGGAAGGAAGGGGGAGTAGGGCTTGTAGTCGGTATCCCAAAGGAGAGGGTATCTGAACCCTAGAATGGAAAACTGATTTGTCCAGCGAATATTCACCTTTGTCCCCGGGTGGTTGTGAGTGGCCATCAACCTTGCGCAGACTCACTAGCAAGCAGCGCAACGTCAGGACCACAGAACCCAATGCCACCCCTTCCTGTGTCAGCCTCGCAAGTGTAGAAGAGTCAGGGCCTGCGATTGTAGTTCCATTGTCAGCCGACTTCGTGGAGGGTCCTCCTGTGGTTGGCAGATCCTCCACCTTACCAAGCACGACTGAAACCATCCTTCTCTAGAAACTGGTCTCTGCTGAGGACATGCCCATAGGACCGGAGAGTCAGGCTGGCCGCCCCTGCTTCCGAAAAGCATTCTGGTTGTACTTCTGAGACACATTTGTGTGTTCATCTGGTACATTCAATCTTCCTCATTAACACCATTATTCAAACGCGTCCATGCACAACAGTCAAAGAGAAAGAGGAGGAAGAATCTGCTGCCCTGAAATAAGCGTGGAAGGGTGTTACCGTTTCCATGGCAGCAGCCTTCCACGTTCGGGTTTCCTCAGGAAGCCGGGGCAAGGTCCCACTCACTGCTTCGCTCCATCCACACACATCCATGATCTGGTGGGTCTGCCAGTCGCAAGGCCCATCAGGCTCTCACTCCAAGAGCTGGCAGGGCTGCACTCCTTTCACGGAGGAGAATCCATGGCCTGGTCTGTCTACTTTCTGGGGGCCATCCAGGGATTCCCTGGCTCCTGAACCCCTACCTTCAACTTCAAAGCCAGCAGGGACTAGCCTCTGTGAGCCCACTGCTAGAGCTCTGCCCCACCTTCGGCCTCCTGATCATCCATATTAACCAGCGACGCATCTCTTAAACACCATGTTGAGCCAAACAAGTCAGGTACAAAACAGTTATGCACCCGTCTGTGGTTTCATGTGATGAAACCAGTCTGTGCTGTTCCGTGTCGGGGCAACAATAGCAAGAGGATTGGGGGAGAATTGACTAGGTGGGAGTCCAGCGAGGTTTCTAGGCATGCGTTTCTTGCACTGGCACTTAGGACTCAGGTATGCACGGCTGGCTGGAAAATACCCTGCTCAGTGAACTCGAGGCAGGTGTATCCTACTTACCTATCATACAGCCATTCCAATGTCTAAGCACCATCACTAATAAAATGACAGTGTCTAGGGCAACAAGCAAAATGTTGGCAAAGAATCCGATTTAACCTCTCTTTGGGGGGACCGGCTTTACTTGCCAGTCTTACTGACTAACTTATTTTCACTGACTCTTCAGGTTTAAAAGCTTACATAATTGATTGAAAGGAACATGCCTTTTTCTTTTCTTTTTTTTGTAGCTTTTGAAGGTGTCTTTCAAACATTATCACAGAATTCTCATTTAGATTGAAAAATAACTTTGGTTCTCCACAAGTATGTTCTTTGTGAAGTTTCACAAGAACTGTCACAAGCAGGCCTATCATTAACAGGGCACTAATAACCTTGGATTGTAGGGAGCAAATCCTCTCTCTCTTCCTATGGGGGTGCTTGGTTTTTTACCATCCGCCTTTTCCACCATGGGCTCCCTTCCTCTCCTTAACTGGACGCAGAGCACAAACCAGGGTTTTTACCGGCAAAGAACAGGATTGCTTCATACTCTGAAAAAGCAGCAATCTGTTCGTAATTTGGTAAGTTTCGCAAGCTAGCCCCAGAGTCTATTATGCAATCCTCATTTATTTCAACGGAAAGTTTTGCACTTTTTAATATGTGAGTAGGCTCCTGGATGAAGGGTATTTGCTAATTTACCATTTGAAGGGTAGAGTTTTGCAGGTCATTGGGAGCCCAAGGAACTTGAAAGATAGTACATGAATCTTCTTTCAAAACTAATTTACTGACTTTGCACCCTAGTGGCCAGATGTGTTTTTTCTGGGACTTGGTTCTTTTGTGAGTGTATTATCTTAAAGAGCTAAGACCCTCGTGGGAAAGGGTTGGTGTGCTTCGCTGCTAATTAAAAGATCGGAGGTTTTCTTCAGGGGAGAAGAAAAGGGGTGGGGGAGACAGTCTTCTTTCATAAAGATAACAGTCTTGCAAATCTTTGGGGCAGTTCTAGGCATGAGATTGACTGACAGGCAGTCGTTTTTAAAATTAGAGTAGAATAGATGGCCTTATGGCTCCCCAAATTCCTCCCAAGATTGGAGGGAAGTCAGTGACCAAGGCAATAAAGGATGATAAATTCTTTCCTACGTAAATCACACAGTGTGATATTTGAGCTGACTTGTGTATGATTGTGTCTCGAGAAACATTTTTATAAGATTCTGCCAAATGTTCTTTTCAAATTAGGTGATTAAAGAATCTCTTGCCTAATTAGAAACAATAACCAATAATTTATAGCAACAAATTTGATAAGATCATCTGAAGTGGAGGAAACATATGCCTCTAAAAGAATGTGTTCCCAATATAATAAAATGTGGTTTCTATCTAAAGCTTAATTGATGCTAAGCTGACCAAATATCAGCTTCATATAATGATGACAGATGGCTTTCTTAAATAATCAGGCTACCTCCAATGACTGACTCAGAAACCAATTCCCTTCAAAGATATTTCATGAATACTTTGATGACCATTATTAGTCAGTAACGGAGTGAACTTCATCAACCAAATGGAAACGTGTTATTTTCCTGGATGATAATGTTGTGAGTGCTGTGTAACTTACAAAAAAAAACTGGACTGCTTACCAAAGGCATTTAGGATGCTAGGAGTTGCTAAAAAGATGTCTCATCATTGAGCCAATATCTCCATCTATTGGTAGAATGATGCACTTTCAGTCACTAAACCCAGGAAGCTGGAAGTCTTCAAGTGATTATGCCTTCTTTTCTATATGCTTTCCAAAATAAAAAATAAGATACTAATTCTGAAGTGTCCAGAAGAACTCAGAAGCGGTTGAATGGTGTAATGCTTCATATTGGTGTGAATAGTTAGCCTTAAAAATGCAACCTCACTGCCATTGAGTCGATTCCAACTCATCTTGACCCTGTAGGACAGGGTAAAACCTGTCCCTGTGGCTTTCGGAGAAATTAACTCTAAGAGAGTAGAAAGCAGTATCATTCTCCCAAAGACTGACTGGTGGTTTTGAACTGCTAACCCTTGCTAACCTTTGGGCTAGCAGTCCATAAGTACTGCTGTAACCTCTATGCTGCTGGGCTGCGTCGCCTGGCACCCACTAGGTTAGGGATGCCCTTCTGCAACTCCTGGAAATGTGTTTAATCCAATGGCGGCGCTGTGCAGAAGTGACTAGTGTCTGACAGGGTTGATTTCAAGCAGAATGAATTTGAGGATTCACCCCCTTGTCTTCTGCCCCATAAAACAGACTGGCAATATTTTCTCAGATCTGTGCCTTGTATAGAAGACAAGGTGTCCATCAAATAAGCCTCTAGATAAATCATAGGATCTGGCTGTGGACCAACAAACTTTCAGCAATAAAGTGTGATGACTAAATCCCAGCTCCTGCTCCCATCATCATCCTTAAATTTAAGGAATCCAAAACAGAAGAACCCCTCAGGACCAGTGGTGAGAAGGGCCATATTGGGAGGGTGGAGGGGAGGTGGGGTGGTAAGGGAGAACTGATTGCAAAGATCTACATATAACCTCCTCCTTGGGAGATGGAGAGTGAAGAAGTGGGTGAATGGAGATGTCAGAGGGTGTAAGGTATGGCAAAAATAATAATAATTTATAAATTATCAAGGGTTCAGGGGGGAAGCGGATACCAGGGCTCCAAGTAGAAAGCAAGCGTTTTGAGAACGATGAGGGGAACATGCACAAAAGTGCTTCACCCAGTGGATGTATGTGTGGGCTGTGATGAGTTGGAAAAGTCCTCAATAAAATAAAATCTGTATTTTTGCTATTTGATGACCCGCCGTTAACTTTTCCAGGGGAACCCGAGACGGAGAGTGACGACGACGACGACGATGACGACGGTAAAAAGTCCTCCATGGATGAGGTGAGTCTGTCCCTGGATTCCAGGACCCAGGTGTGGGATGCGCTCCTGGATCCATTTCATGGTCCCGCCTGCCATCTACTGGCGGGAAGCATCAGTGCACTTTCAAACTCCCTCACCCAGCTTCAAACCAAAGATGCCCACTTGTGAAGGACAGGGAAGGAATGAGTCAGCCAGCATTCCTTAGGTTCCTTGAGGCTTCCTCACCCCCCACCAGCATGACCCCAGTCCTGCCTTTCACTGTAGGCTAGACCGGAGCATGTGCACAGGTACAGATAAGAGATAAGAACTCAGGACACATGAAATCCAGGAGCAGGATTACCAGCAACACCAGAAGGAGAGGAGGAAGGTCGGAAGAGAAGGGGAAAGTAGGAACTTAAACTCAAGGATGGACACATAACCACCACCACCACCTCCCCAAGGGGGACGGACAACAGAAACCATGGGGGAAGAGAGACAGCGGTCAGTGTAAGATATGAAAATAATTATGCTATCATTTATCAAGGGGTCATAGGGAGGCGGGAGCTGACCGAGGAAATGTTTTGAAAATGTTGATGGCAATATATGTACAAACATGCTTACAATTGATGTATGGAATTTTATAAGAGCTGTAAGAGCCCCCAACCAAATGATTTATTTGTCAAAGGATTGGAAGGCGGGAATATTAGATCAGTCTGTAGACATCTGCCTATAGAGTTGGTTTTCCCTTTTAAAGGTGTCTCAAATTAATATGTCATAATGGCTAAAATGATGGTAGGATTTACTTTGTGCCAGACATTGTTGCCTTTCACATAAGTTAACTCATGGTTTGGTCACAAAAAAACTCCCATTGCCACCACAAACCCTGCTCCCATTGAATGGATGACAGCAACCATCCAGAGAGTGTCCAAGGTTGTCAGTCTTTACCAGAACGGACAGTCTCTTCTTTCTCCCAGGCAGGCGCTGGTGGGTTTGAACTGTGGACTTTACAGTGCTATTCCAATGCTTCCTTGACAGGCCACTCCCGCTCCTGTTTGCTACAGAGACGGGTCTGATACCAATTTTACACATGACCAAGCTGAGGCGCAGAGAATTTAGACTCAGCCCACAGTCGCTCAACTACTTAGAGATGGGTGACATTTTCAAAGCCAGGCCATCTGAGCCTCGAACCTGGATTCTTAGCTCCTGTGCCTTCTGCCTTCTTGAGTTATGCATATGGGCACAGCAAAGAAGGAAGATGGGCAACAAAGTGTATGCCAAACAGATAGTTGTTTGCCCTGCTCCCGCCCACTAGAAAATGCCATCTCCCTCCCCGCCCCCTCCTTTCTTTCTTTCTTTCTTTCTTTCTTTCTTTCTTTCTTTCTTTCAACACAGTGGCCAATTCATCTGATGGCCCCCTGCACACTTATTTTCTTATTGTTCAGAGTGGTCTCGGTTTATTAACTACAGCTTCCTTTGACTTGCAGAAGGTGGGCTAGAAGGGGGCAGGGGTTTCCCCAAATGCATGAAAACACGGAATAGCATTTTCCATGTGTATTGGAGTGGAGGGTGGGCGGGGTCACCCAACTCCAGTGTGGAAGCTGTGGGAAGGGGCCTCAGATGCCCCATTTCCAACAAGTCCCCAGGGTGCTAGCACGAGACGGCTGCATCCCTGGGATCTTGAAATGGATGTCCCTCCTGTAGCCCCTCACTTTTGAAAACCAAAGACTGCTGTTTCTCAGGACTCTGGGAATGCAGTCCCCCACTGGGAATAGTCACAGTTCAGAAGGTCAAGAAACCTACTCACCACTGAGAGAATGCTGTCATGTTGAAATCCCCCAGGACAGACTCATTGTTCTACCCAGAGTTCCAGAGACTGTAACACATCCACATCTTCATCCCTCAGAGCAGCTGGGGGGTTGACACTTCCCAACTTTGGGTTAGCAGCTGAGCGCTTCAGCCTCTTCACCAGCCTGCTCCTGTTTTCGGGGGGCGGGGAGGGGACAGTTTTTTATTGACGCAGGCTGAGGGATTTTGCCTGGAGAAGGGACCCCCGATCATGCCCTGCTGTCTCTGAGCGTGCTGTGTCTATTTCTGTCTCCAGGGGACGGCGGGGAGCGAGGCCATGGCCACCGAAGAGATGTCTAACCTGGTGAACTACATCCAGCCCGTTAAGTTTGAGTCATTTGAGATTTCAAAGAGTAAGTTTTCCCCAGAGAAAGACTTCCAGTGTTGCATAGAGTGGGTGCCTTGGAACACAAATAATTCGATGACAGCATGCCACCCTTCACCAAACTACGCTGAAATCTCCAAATGCTGAACAGGCACAATGAACGGAGCATCTCAGCATATCCCCTCTGTACCTGAAAGAAGCCTTTAAGAATTCCATGATGTTCCTCCCAAGTGCTTCATAGGACTGCAGGCCAGGCGTGGTCATCTGAAAGATGTTGACCTAATCGCGAGTTTCCCATTTGTGCTTGCCTTTAGTGCTGCGGGCTCCGTCCATCACTGGTCTAAGGGGCAGTGTTCAAAGAAACCATGCCCTCCTCCCGCAGAGGGAAAGCAGCCTGTCCTGGTCAGTCCTGATAACTGTACTCCAACTGACCACCCGCAAGTCCACTCTGCCTCATAGCGGGTCCTCAGCACAGAGCATTGCTATGATGGTCAATCTCGACAGAGCAGAAAGTCCCCTCGCCGTTCTTTGAGGTTAGCGACTCTGCCCTTTCTGGACGCCTTCCTGAGAACTAAAGACAGAGACCATCCTCCACTGCCCTCTCATGACCCGTGTCCAGCCTCCTAGATTCAGTAGAAGTGCTCATTCACGTCACATCACTTAGCACTTTGCCGCCCTCTGTAGCTGTACCATAGAATCCTCTTTCCACAACCCAGTGGAGAGCTAGAGGGTGGCCCTTTATATTTTCATGAAATGTACGATACTCTCGGGTGGCAAGCATTCTGGAACCGTTGTAAGCAACTCTCAGGATGTGCTCTTGGAAACTATTTCAGCTTTCACGTGGGAGCCTCTGGAAACGGACCCCTCAGCTATTACTGTTCTTAGCTCCTTCTCCTCGTGACCCCTCTGTGTACAACAGAAAAAAAACCTGCTCAGGCTGGTGCCATCCTCACAGTGGCTCTTACGGCCGAGCCCAGTGCAGCCACTGTGTCCATCCATCTTGATGAGGACCTGTCTCGTCTCCACTGCTCCTCCACTTTAATGAACATGACATCCTTCTCCAAGAAATGGTCTCTCCTGATAGCACCTCCAAAGTGTGTGAGATAAAGTCTTGCCATCCTTCCAAGGACACAGAATGCTGAAAACCCCCTGGCTTCAGCCAGACGCACTTGAGGCCATACAGAAACTCTCTGGCTCTTGAGCGCTGTAAAGAGGCCGGTGCCGCAGATCTGCCCTGCATCACTTGATCTCCTGACTGCTGCTTCCATGAGCATTGACTGGGTGGGGGATCAAGCAAGATGAAACCCGTGGTGACTTCCATCTCTCTACACCTACCTTGGTACCTATTGACCCGGTGGTGAGGAATTTTGCTGTCTTTACCTTGAGTTGTAATCCACCTTGGAGGCTCCAGTACTTGGTCTTCATCGGGAAATACTTCACGTCCACACGTTCAGCAAGCAAGATTGTGTCATCTGCATCTCACACTGTTCATGATTAGATTTGACTTTGTCCTCCTGTGCTTCCCTTTCACATTTCTTTAAGCGGTGCTTTGACTTTATCCTTGCTTTCATTTGCCGTAATTATTCTACAGCTAAGAGTGCGTATCCTACTTTCTTCTGCCATCAGCATTGATCTTTTCTTTATCTCTCTTTTTAGTGACCTTTTGCTTTCTTCATGTGTGATGTTTTTGATGTCATCCCACAGCTCATCAGGTCTTCTGTCATTAGAGTTTTACGAATCTAATCCGTTCTTGAAATTCGGATAGAATAAACTCTCGGTCAGATTTGGGCTCTTGTGGACTTGTTTTCTTTTTCTTCAAGTTCAACAGGAACTAACATCGAAGGTCAGTCCCAGGCCTCCTGATACTGAGCTTCTCCATAATCTCTTCCCATGGTGGTCGGGAACTTCATTTCTGTGTACTCCTGCTGGAGGAGTTCACACGTATAGTCAGCTTTTGTGTTGCTGAAAAGGGTGTTAGCAATTAAAAAGTCAGTGGCCTTATAAAATTTTACCATGCCAATTCCAGCTTTCTGTCACCAAGACCATGTTTTCCAGCTACTATTCCTTCCCTTTTGTTTCCAACTTTTATATTCTACTCACCAATGTTATCAGTGAATGTTGATCTCCTAATTTATCAGTGTCAGACTGAGGCATTGGTAGAATTCTTCCATTTCTACATTATTAGTTTTGGTGGTTGGTGCACAAATTTGAAGAATAGTGCTATTGACTGGATTTCCTTGCCTTCATATGGATGTTGTCTTATCACCAAAAGCCTGATACTTCAAGGCAGATCTTGAAATGTCATTTTGGATGAGGAATGCAGCCCCACATCTCTTGACTGTGTCCTCCGCAGAGTCTTTTCTGATTTAAAAAGATCAATATAGCCTTTGTCAGCTCACCCAAGACTAGAATATTCATCTTTATGTGCTTCGTTTCATTTTTAACAACTTCCAATTTTCCTAGAATCCTATTTTGGGCATGCCAAGTTCTGGCGGCAAATTGATGTTTGCAGCCGACTTATATTTCCTCTTCATTTTGAGTCACACGTTATCAGCAAAGGATGCTCTCAAAGCTTTGCTCCTTCCCTCCTCACTCCATCTGCTTCAGGTGGTCAACTGTACCTTGAGCAGGCAGCTCTCCCTTGGGCAGATTTTGAGTGCCTTCTGACTGGAGGGACTCTTCTACTGACATGATCTCGATGTCCAATTTCTGTTCTTTGCATTTTGGGTAACTGGCAAGGTTTTCACACTACCCACAGATTTTTCAGTGGCTAATTCTTCTGAATTAGTCAGGACATTCCTTATTTTGTATCCTGTTCTTCACCTGGATGTTCAGCTGTCACCTGTGTGGTTGGGTGAGCCTGCCGCTATAAATGCCCTTAAGTTTGAAATGCTATAACTTTCTGCATCATAGCAGCACATAAGTCACCCCAGTGTGACAGACAGACAGACAAGTAGTGGGTTGGCTTTGTAGACACAACAGAATCCAGTTCTCTCCTTACCATGCTTACATGAATTTCCATAATTTTGCCAAGACTACAAGGTTAGTGGCATATGGTATCTAAATTTTTACAGCAAATAATTTCATCTCCCAAAGTTTCCCTATCAAGATTCTTTTTTAAAATGTTTTAATTACTGATATAGCTTGCGGCCTTTCGTTCAATTGGAACTATCCCCAAATAGTCATTTTGACATTGCTATCATTTTCACTTGTTAGAAAATGAATGTTTCTAATCTGCTGATTAAAAGCTCCTAGACACGTGACCAGCATGCTAAGGTGCTTTAGCACCTACGTAATGCTTGGTAACAAATGCCAGACTTCAAACAGTACTTTTCTTCTTGTGTTTTCAATCTCTCTCTCTCTCTCTCTCTCTCTCTCTCTCTCTCTCTCTCTCTCTTTCTCCGCCTCCACCCCCACCCCAGACTATTCATGGACTTTATGTTAAATGCAGATTAATTTGCAGTAAGGTTACTATAATATCAGTAATGGCACTATGCATTTTAAGAGGTAAAGTGCTTGTTTTTAAATAAACCTCCTGAGCTAAGCATTGGGTTGCTAACTGCAAGGTCAGCAGTTCAAACCTTCCACCACTCTAAAGGAGGGAGATGAGGTTGTCTCCCCCTGGAAAGATTCACAGTCTGAAATGCTGAGGGGCAAGCCCACTCTGACCTACAGGGGCCTGTGAGTTGAAATTGACTCGCTGATCATGGGCTTTGGTTATTCTTCAATCATGACTAAGAAAAGATGTTAACCTTAGATTTTTCCAGTTAAACTTGGAAATGATCAAGAAAAAAGGAACTGTGTGTGTGGAATCATGTTCAGATATAACTGGTAGAAACACAGATGGTTCACATTTTTATGGAATGAATAATATTAGCTATTTTTCCATATAATGTGCCATTGTTTTTTTAAAGGGCCCCTCTGCTCTGTCATGCTTGATTCTGAGGCTGAATAAAGAGGGTACAAACTGTGACTTCCACTTTGAGGAGGTGCCAGTATGAGCATGAAAGAGACAGGCAGCATCTAGTACAAGCATTCCCATGGTCGCTTTCCTTAACCTTCAGAAATGACCCCAAGAAACCAGCCTGGCTGATGAGAACAGAAGCTGCTACAGGGTCTTTATGGTCACACTCTACCAAAACCCTCACAGCCATCCTGTGGGACATGGTAGTGTTGCCCTCTGTCCATTTCTGAGACTATAAAGTCCCTTGTCATGGCTGCTAGGTTTGAACAACTGGCCTCATTGTTGGTAGCCCAGGGTGTAGCCCACCACATGACCAGGATGCCTTATGCGTTAGAATTGATCTGATGGCAGTGGGGCTTTAGTTTGTTGGTTTGGTTGCTTTTTCAGTCTTTATTCCAAAACCGAGCCAAGTCTAACACCAGCCAAATCTCACGGACAGCTCGTGTGCTGCAGAATAAAATTACTTGTTGGGGTTTCTTGGCTATCATCTTTAGTGAAGCAGGTCATCGAACCTTTCTTAAGTGGCCTTGGTAAGAACCTCCCAACTGACAAGGGGTGAGGAGTTGACTGTAAGCCACTCACAGACCCTTTGCCTCCTGATCTGAAACACTACAGACTCAATGCCATCAAATGCCTCTGAAGTCATACTGACCCTGCAAGGTACAGTGGATCTCTTCCTTAAGGTTTCCAAAACTGTAAATCATTATGGCACCAGACAACCTCATCTTTCTCCTGAGGAGAAACAGGGGAGTCTAAATTCTGACTTTTGACCTTTTGGTTGGCAATCCCATACTTATCTTATGGTGCCACCAGTGCTCCCTCCCCACCCTGTGTTACCTTCCATGACCAGCTCATAACTTTGAGGCCTCCATGCCCCCTCACTGGTACAACCTCCCCTGAGGAACAAACATGAAAGATAGTACCCAACGTAACCCACCTTTTCTTCCAGGTAACTAGTTCACTATGGGGGAAAGGGGAAAAAACAAACTTGAATATGAAGTCATGCTGGGTATAAATTGCCTTCAATTTCATCGAACATTCACCTACAAACTTTACAATGTGATCCATTATATTTCTTTTTCTTTTGATCCATTATATTTCAATTGCTTTTCTTTTCTTTTTAACTCAGAAAGAAATAAAAGTTTTGAAATGTCTTCCTTCGTGGAGACCAAAGGCCTTGAGCAGCTAACGAAGTCTCCAGTGGAATTCATCGAGTATCCTTGATTTGGTGATGTCTGCCAACTTCACGTAAAGGAAGTCAAGGGCTTTGTCATTGTATTCAAGTAAAGAGACATATCAGCACAATGGCTTCAGTAGGGCTGAGCCCCGGTGACGTAGTGGTTGTGCACAGGACTGCGGCCCACTGGGATGGATGTTCGATTCCAGCTCCACGGAGCAAAGGCTGGGCCTCCTACTCCCACCACCTGAGGGCAGTGATTGCCCCCCCCCCAAAAAAAAACAACATGGCTTCAGTCTACATAGCCTGGCATGTAATGGTTTCTGATAAACAGTTATCTGCAACACTAACTGGGCAGGTTGGAAAGTGGAAGAGAGAACTAGCTGCGGTACAAAGGAAGTCCGATCTTCTGCACCATCAAATTCTGTGTCCTTTGATGAGTTACTTCATCTGTCTCAGTCTCCTGACTTGTCAAATAGGTAGCTTTGTGGTTTTCTGTGTGAGCTACATAGTCTATATGTACTTCACACTTATGTCAGAGCTATATGTAAAGTGTGTATGCTTATAAAATCTCACTTGGGAGCTCTCAGGTACTACATGACGAGTCCAAAATTAATTGGGATAATGGTGATAAAAGTCTGCATAGTTCTTATAATCGCTTTGTTGATACTACTGTCAACATAACTTTTAAAAATCTTATTTATGAATCAAAAGCAAAAACAATGAATCCTCATAGTCCCAGAGAGCTTGGATACATGAAGCAATGTTTTAAGTCCATTTTAAAACTCATCAATAGATGGAGAGACAGGTATTGATTCCATAATACTTTATCAATCACTTCATAAAATCCGTGGTGCTCACCCATATAGTCATTTCCATTATGTTTCTTACATACATCCATTGTATGCAGGCCACATTTGCACATCTCTTGCCATCATCATTCTCAAAACATCCTCCTTCTACTTAGATCCTTGGTATCAGCTCCTCGTATTTCCCCTCCCTCCCCACTCCCTCTTCCCCATGAACCCTTAATAATTTACAAATTATCATTATTTTGTCATATCATGCACTGTCTGATGTGTCTTTTCACCCACTTCCCTGTTGTCCATTCCCCAGGGAGGAGGTTATTTGTTATATGTAGATCCCTGCAATTGGTTCCCCCTTTCTACTCCACCTTCTTTCCACCCTCCCATATTACCACTCTCACCACTGCTCCTGAAGGGATCATCTGTCCTGAATTCCCCATGTTTCCGGCTCCCCATGTACATCCCCTGGTCTAGCTGGTTTTGTAAGGTAGAATTGGGATCATGATAGTGGGTGAGAGGAAGCATTGAAGAACTAGAAGAAAGTTGCATATTTCATTGTTGCTCCACTGTACCTTGACTGGCACATCTCCTCCCTGCAACCCCACTGTAAGGGAATGTCGCTTTTCCTGGTGATTTAATACATTTCAGCTTCCTTGTGTGCCTTTAACTATAAGACTGTCTCAACTACTGCAGCTACCCCATTAGTTTTCACTCCTAGGGCCTGAAAAGATGATACTATGTTTATATTATAAAATTTCATTCTCTCTGTTGGTCACAAAGCATTGGTGTGTGTGTGTGTGTGTGTGTGTGTGTGTATTTCAATGCACTCGCTAGCTCAATGAGCTTATTATCAACATATATCTCCTTTCCTCAAAATAGAAAGATGCAGAGGGCTTTTCAGTTACTATTACTGGGGCCTTTTTTATCAAAAGATCACTGTATTTGTACGGACGTTGCCATCACTATTTCCTAGATATTGACTTCCTATAGTGACCACTTTTGCAACTGCATTCACTACTTAACATGACGGTCCAGATATAACAAAATGCAGCTGAGCAGAATATACCCTAAAGGCACCCGTGTGGACTCCTCTAACTATATGCCTCAGTTGTTCTGGAATGCAGGCTGCCAAATGGTTGCACTTAACTTCCAAACTGTGGGTAAGTAACCCAGTCAGTTTCGACGGTAAAGCCACCTGTCCAGAAACAATCGTCAAGTGACCAGGAGAAAAGAGCTATTTCAGACTTGCTTTGAAAAATGCAAGCAAGGTTCGCTGAAATAAATATCAGGTTCCATAAAAAAAAGATCATGGACTTTGACAAATGAAAAAATTTCTTCAATAAATTATGATCTTTATTTCTGTTGAAATTTGCAGTTTTTTTCAAGCACATCCTTTTTATTTTAAGTTATTTTAATAATTTGCTGTGATTTAATTATTTATTGTAATATATATATATATATATATATATATATGCCAGAAAAGCATTTGGCCATTTTTTCTCTTAACTCCTGGTTTTTAAAAGCATGTAAAAATTATCCTTAAATTCTATTTAAAAGCATTCATTCTAATTGCTACTACAATGCAAGCAACTCAAAATCTATTTCTTAGCTCTGTTCTAGCCAAGGAAGATTTTTTACTTAATTTAATCTAAGTATAGTCTAAACAACCCTGATTGTGACATGCCAAGTGAGTCTCCTAGTATTCTTCCAGAAAAGTTCCTTAAAATAATTATTATATTATAGAATAAAATAATTTCAAAAGAAATTCTTATACTAAAGAAAACAAAAATGGAAGTTTGAAGAATTATATGTATGCATTATGAAATGTTTACTGAAAAGGTTGCACTAGATTCATCCTCGCCATCAATTAATGATTACCGCTCATTTGGAATCTTGCTCAAGTATCACCATTAAAAAATAATAACAAAGTACCAAGCAAAATATATATTTCCACTGCTGTTTGCATCTCTGATACACGAGGTGTCACTCACTGCCATTAAGTGGTGTGCTACACAGAGTCCATTTGTTCAGGAAGTAAATCTGTATCTTCTCTGTGCATTATTTTCTAAAGCATGTGACTATCTAGAGGGGCTTTTCGTTTAAATTTTTGGAGTTATGGTGTGTGATGCATCCATAATTTCTGGTTTAGTACTCAGTCCGACTTGGGAGTTGAAATTGCAATGACCACAGGAGTGCTACCTGGCTCTGTGAAATAATTCTGTAATTACCTCTTTGTTATCCTTATGAATGGGAAACAGCACAGCTGATCAGAAACAACTGAGAGCTTCCTCAATTTCTTACAACTTCAAATGCACCTTTTAGCACCTGCATTGCAACCATTGTGAATGTCCACTTGACATAATCAATGAATCCTAGGAAAGCTTGGAGTGGCAATCATGGGCCACTGGGAAAGAGTCAATTAAAAATTGATCATGCTAGATAGAAATCAAAGGAATTCACATCTTCAAAAGAGGAAGATTGTTTCATAATGTGTGTACACACACGTACTCACATACACACATGAATCATAGGATTTGTTGTTGATAAGACGTAGAGAAACATCCTAAGAAAAACAGGACTGAGAACACATGTGGAAGGTCTTCTATTAAAACTTGTAAAACCTTCTGGAAAAGTTCACTCTATTGAATATAACTGATGAGACACTTAGAGATTTCTCAAGGATATTCACCGAAACATTGTACGTGATAGTGAAAAATTTGAAGGAAAATGCACTCAGAGAGAGCGCTAGATAAATGTGATTATTTAAATATGACTATTCTGTGAGAGTTTGTAAAGGTGTCAAAATTAGGGCAGGAAAATATTTAATTAAGTGGATATAGTCTATACATAAATTATATTTTAAGCAGGGAGAAAATAGAATATACACCCCCCCCCCGCCTGCAATATTTATCTCTGGATTTGAGACAGCTGCCTTTTGTTACCTGTGCTTTCAAAATTTCAACCACACATAAGTATTACTTTTGTACAGAAGAGAGATAAAAAGTGAATTTTAGTACATGGAATTAATAATATCACTCGCTTCTCTTATGAACTAGAAATACTGTTGACACTAAAGGTCTGTCTTCTTGGTATTCAGACTTGGCAATGCAAATCAACATGGGCATGTATGAATACAATGGGAAGAGTGGCTACAGATTAAAACCAGAGTTTATGAGGAGACCTGACAAGCATTTCGATCCGTTTACTGAAGGCATTGTAGATGGAATCGTGGCTAACACGTTATCCGTTAAGGTAAGTGCACCTCATTACAAAATTGTCCCCCAACAAAGCCGTGAACTCATCTTTCTTCCTTGTGGAACTACAAAGTTCAATCATTAAAAGCTTGGTAAAGTCTCTCCTTCCTTCATACATTTTTCTTTTTAATGATGAAACCCCCATGGCAGTCTCAAAAAGTTAAACCTAGAGCTACCATATGACCCAGCAACCCCAATCCTTGGTCTATACCCCAAAGAATCAAAAGCGGAGACACAGACAGAAACATGAATATAAATATTTACAGCAGCACTTTTCACAATAGATAAAAGATGGTAACAGTGTATATTTCCAGTAATATGTGGTCATTTATCTCCAGACGTCGGACTAAGACTCAGCTAGGACGTGAAAAAGAGTCTTGCAACATGCTGCAATGTGGATGAACCTTGAAATCAAGTCAACTAAGGCAGACTTTCAAGAACAAGTACTATAATCCCACGCGTATGACATAGGCACGTGGATACAGGCAAGGGCCCATTAGAGGTTTTCAGAGGTAGCAGTGTTTCCTCATTGGGCACTGGGTTTCTGTTAGTGGCAGTGGTATCATTTAGAACTGGATGGTGATGACAGCTGTACATGATATACAGAACCAATGTCACTGAATTGAATAAAAAGTAGAATGTGTAAAAACATGAGTTGGTAAATAACGTGTTCTTTGATCTAGTCGAATTTTAGAAACCACATGTATCAAATTCAGAGACTGCCTCCCATTCTAATTATGACAAAAATTTTACCTTAAATTCTTAACAAGAGATGGTGAAATTTACCATTGCTCTTATCTTCTGTTGATATAAATATCCCAGATAAATCCACCATAAAAATCAATGACCTATACATTAATAACTCTTCTATGTTTTTTCCTCTTGGTTTGATAGAAGTATTTATACTAAGTAGCATTAGAGAATGGGGATTCTCTCAATATGTTAATATTCAAGAAAAGCGCTCATGTTCCTATAATATGGCCTTTGAAAATCTAGTGTATTTAAGGATTTAAACTTACATATTAATAATGACAGTTACTTTCTTACATATAAATCCAACCCTGAATTTAAAAATTCCAAATTATGATTTTCAGTCTCTTATAATGATGATTCTACTAAGATTTTTAAAACCTAACTCTCAGAAAATATTTTTAATCTATGACTGATGGATTCATTTTTATAAAGAACTTTATGAAGAGACTCTATAAGTCTTTGGTTGTTGCTGCTAGAATTCTACGTGTTTTCCCAAGTGCCTCTCTTTTTTGTTTCTTGACACAGGAAATGTTTACATTGACATAAATGCAGTTTTAAGATCAACCTTAAAGCAACTCTTAGTATTCACTGCCATCCAATCAATTGAAACTCAGAGTATCCCTATAGGATGGGGTAATTTTGCTCCAGTGTTTTTCCAAGACTAACTTTTGAAAGGAGTAGAAAGACTCTCTAACTCATGTAGACCTCCTGCTGGTTTCAAATTGTAGACCTTGCGACTAGCAGCCCAACATGTAACCACTGCAACAACAGGGAATCCCTTAACACAAAGCCTTAAAAAAAATTGTATTCTAAAATACCATGTAGAAGCTATACTCCAAAGATACTCTGTGACTATTTCACTGATTCTCTATTGAGTCCATTTGCACATTAAAACTTACATTTTGCTTTTTGTTTTGGGGGGCTTTTTGTGTGTAGGGGGGAAGGCATCTCTTCCCTCTGATGGTTGTGGGAGCTACCCAGTTTTGCTCCTGAGAGCCATCGCTGGATTTGAACCACCAACCCCCGGGCTACAGTTCCACACTCAACCACTTACACCAGGGCTCAGCCCCAAAATTTATGTTTACCTTAGAACTTATACCAAAGATTAAAAATAAAGTTTCAATAAAATCTATCAATATCACCCCTTGAAATAATTCCAAATATTTTTTAATGAAGGTGACAAAACTAGAGTTTCAAAGTTATACTTATTTTAGAAAACCATTTTCAGCAATGAACATTTTATTTCTGTCATGTTTGATTAAAAAAAAATCCCAGGCAGCATATACTAATAAGTCCTATTTTCAGATCTTCTTCCAAATGTTGTCAGTTGGGTGAAACTAATAAAGTTATTTGCAGGTTGTTTGCTTGTTTTTTGATTATTTTTCTTTAAAAATTCTTCTATGGCCATGTAAGCAATTATAAACACTGCCAGCATGGAAGATTATGTAATGATGTCATCGATTCAGTAAGTGAAGCTGTGAAGGAGGTACAGTTGAGCCTCCAGGACAGATATCAATTGCTGCCTCTATCCAGAATAGAGACTTTTCTTCCTCTGGTAGTAACCGCTGCGTGGGCAAGTTACCGTAGAGTAACCTGACATTCACAACTAGAACTCCAGTGTGGCCCGGGCATGTTCAGTTGTGTCTTTATACTGATCTTTCAGCACTGACTTCATCCAGCACCAAAATGAACCGGCGAGCTCAAATGATGTTCCAACACCCCACTGGACTGATGAGAATGTTTTGATTTAACATTGTTAATTTACTGTTTAAATGTCTGCTCTGATCAAACATGTTGTTGTAAGATGCCACTGAGGCCCCAACAGCCCTGTGTGCAACAGAAGGAGACACTGCCCACGCCTGGCCATCCTTCAGTGTCACTGTTGCAGCTACTTTGTCAACACATCTCACTGAAGTTTTCCTCATTTTCTGGCCAACTTTGTACTTTAACAGGAATAATGTCCTTTTCTAGGGAGTGGTTCCGCTTGATCACGTGCCCAAAATATGTGAGATGACGTCTGAACACCCTTGCTTTTCAGGTGTAAAATAGCTGTACTTCTTCCAAGACAGATCAAACATGTTAAGCTCACAAAATGTGGGTATATCTGAATTCCCAGTCAGACTCTCGTGACTAGGAAGTTTACCTGCTAAGTCTTTCTCCCCAAGTAGGACCTCCGATTAAACCAGGAGTTCAGCATCAGTAGATGCTGAAAGAATTCAGGGAAACAAGCAGCCCCCAGTGAATTCAGAAGGCCTCTTCATCATGGATACCACTGTCCGTTTGTCAGACTGTGGGTCGTGTATACAGTTCTCACCATATTGATGCAATCTGTGTGTTGAGCAAATAATCCAAAGCTGGAGTATATGAAGACACATGTGGCATCAGGATGGGGAGAAGGCTTATCTAAGTTTGTAGTATGCAGATGAGGCAGCTTTACTTGCTGGGTGTGAGTAGGAGGCCCTGAAACACCCCCTCATGAAGGTCAAGGGTTGCAGCTTTTGTTACAGAGTAGAACTCAGCATAAATTGAGGAAAACTCCTCACAACTGGACAGATAATAGACATCATGATAACTGAAGTAGAGTGGACAGTTGTCAACATTTTCATTGCATGTTGCTTGAAACCACAATCAGTGCTCTGGGAAGCAGCAGTCAAGATGAAAAGGCACGTTGCATTCTTAGATTTGCTACACAGAACCTCTTCAAAGTGGTGAGAAATGAGGCTGTTTCCTTTTTAAGACTAAGATGTACCTGATGTTTTCAGTTGCCTCATATGCATCTGAATGTTGGACATTGTATCAGGAAGACCAAAGAAGAATTGATTCATTTGAATTGCAATGCTGGCAAAGAATATTGAAAATCCTGTTGACTGACAAAAGAACAACCATATCTGTCTTGGAAGAAGTATGGCCAGAATGCTCCTGACAGCAAGGAATGGCCAGACTTCTTCTTACATGTGTTGGGCATGTTATCAGGAAAAGGACCTCAAGCTTGGTAAAGTGGAGGATCAGCAAAAAGAGGACTATCTCCGGCAGGATGGGTTGGCACAGCAGCTGGCGTGGATGGGCTTGAAGGCAACAAGAGTTGTGAGGAAGGCCCAGAGCTTGGCGACGGTTAGCTCTAGTGTACACTGGGTCACAGTGAATCAGACACATGGTGCTGTCACCCAACAACAGCTCCGCATGGCCTTTGCCTGACTCCCTCTTCTGTAACTGACCTTGAGCTCATTCAGCCGTGAGGTGCATGATCATGCTAATATTGTGCTAAGGTTTGACCTCCAACTTGATTTCTGGCTGTGGACATTTTCAGACCTTTTGTGGAGAAGGTCTCAGAAAGGTGTTCATCAACACCCTCCTTTATTCCAACCAAACACTCCAAACTCCTCATTATTGATTTGTCCACGTGGGCCGCTGTCCTCTCCGATGTCCAGAAACAGGATTTGTTGGGGTTGGCCTCCACTCTCATGGACTGTCTGACAGCCAGCTTAATTAAACCTTTAGAAAATTAGACAGACATAGGAGACTTTTATAAATATGCAATTTCTCCCCATTTCTTATTTAACTGCACCATGTCCGTGGTCTTAGAAGCCAACAAAAATTACTTGCAATTGTGTGGACGGCTGCTCAGGTGATATTAGCTGTGATCACAAACTGGACTTGTTCGAAGTCAATATTTAGCCCACTTATCTCCTTCTATACCACTTGGTCTTATGAATCTATGTCTGACCTCAGCATCTTCCATAGCAGTTTCTCTATTGATTCTTTAAATGAGATACGAACCCTGCTTCTGCTCACACTGCCTTGTTTGCTGTGCTTCTGGCTCAACAGGTGCCATCGCTATGTTTGCTTCTGGAAATGACGGTCTCATGCCTTTGTGGCTCTGATTCAAGATTATGCTTGTAATTTTCCAGATTATTTCAGGCCAGTTTCTTTCTGATAAGAAAGTCGGGATCTATGTGGAAGTGGATATGTTTGGTTTGCCTGTGGACACAAGGAGGAAAGCCTTTAAGACTAAGACATCCCAAGGAAATGCAGTCAACCCTGTCTGGGAAGAAGAACCCATTGTTTTTAAGAAGGTCAGTTTGGTGTTCTTGATAGGAAATGTCATGACGCATTCCAGTGTTTTCTACAGGGAGAAAAACAGGAAATGAGTCGCCATGTGAGTATGTTACTTAATTTAAGAATTGTAACATTCATCAGTAAGAGTATTCTGAAAGCTATCCTAGAAACTTCAGAATCTTTGTTAATCCCTCATTTGGGTATTCAGCATTCTATTGTAAATCAATCGGTGGATTCTTACTCACTTCTCTTTGGAAGACAGGAATAACGTCTCAGTGTAACTCATATCTCGGCATGATCAAGCAATAAATGATAGATTTTTAAAACAACTTAAATGGAGTGCACAGTAAGGGATAAAATGCTAGCCAAGACAAAGTAAGTCTATACTTGCTTTAAAAGAATAAGTATTGGACTGAGCCCCGGTGGCGTAAGTGGTTGAGCGCGGGACTGTGGCCCACAGGCTTGGCGGTTCAAATCCAGTGGCAGCTCTCAGGAGCGGCACTGGGTGGGTCCCATGACCACCAGAGGGCAGTGAGTCCCACAAAAAAAAAAGAATAAGTATTACAACCCCTAGAAGTTTCAGGTCCTGTTCGAGCCAACCTGTGTCTGTTCTGTTTGATAAGCTTTTCACACCCCACGAGTCCCTTCCTTCTGCCTTCCCTGAAAAGGCCAGTCTCCACATAAGCTTACAGCAATCACAGGAAGCCCAGAAGAACACACAGAGGACTTTACTACCATATCCTTCCTTCGATTTGTCCAAAACAAGCAGAAGTCCGTCTCTGCGATGGGCGTATCTGCTTTCTGCTTCTCCAGCATTACAGTGAGCGTCCCCTGCCCGCTCTCTGTCTCTAGGTATAACTTTTGGTAACTGAACGTTATGAGAAGTTTAGGCAATTTCCCTTCACTGTAATAAACCTGGAGTCTTTAGGTGGTTCAGGGCTAAGCTGCAAGCTAGGAGGTTAAGTGTTGAAGTCCTCCTGTTATAATGACAAAGTACCACCATCCAAGAAGCACACATCAGGGCACCTTTCATGCACAAAGATTCCATTGATTTTCTCACCATTCACAAAGCGCCTAGTCCACTTCTAGGGCCTAAGCCCTGACCACTCTGAACAAAATTTCTTTCTCCATTTTCTTAGTGTTGCTTGGAAATATCCACATGGCATATATTTTTCCCATGTCTACCTGGGTTTTTCTGAGTCCAATCTGCTCTTTGAAATATCAAACATGATCGATTTAAGAGGACTGTGTATGGACATAACCTCATTAGCATAAAAAAGAAAAACCTATTTCCACAGGGGGTTGCACCCACAGGGTAGGAGTTAGTAACACAATGCAATCCAAAGCAGGAGCCAAAGGTATCCCAGAAGTAAGACCGAGACACTATTTCAGGAGAGAGAGAAAAAATCAGCCCTTTGGAGCGTAGTTCTAATTTGACATGTACAGGGTCTGCACACATCACAATGAACTGCATGGAAATCAGTTTGGTTTGTGGCTTGGTGATAAGCATGATTAGCTTCACTGAGGTAAGTTAAGCTGGGTGTTTTGAAGTCTTGTGCTTTGACATGAGCACTCCCAATGAAAGGCGGTTTGGTGAGACCCTACATCAATAGGTACAATGATCAATTGATTGTCATATTCCAATGTATCTACCTATGTTTTCTCTTTCCTGAAAAAGAATCCAGTGAGTGTAATATATGGTTGTCAGATTTCCTCAACATGAATACATTCCTAGTTAACTCTAATGATGATTCAACTCTCTACAGGAAACAAAACGGTGTCTAGCACATAGGTTCCCAAATGTATTTGACATACCTCTCCTGTGTTAGTCTGCGTAGACTATAGAAACAAATTAATAAACACACATGTTTATTAATTGTACAAGGGAGAGGTTTATATATAAGAGGAATATATATAATTTATAATTTATATATAAGAGGAGTTTATATAATATGTACAAGCGAGAGGTTTATATATGAGGAATTGAGCATTGAGAAAGCATCCCAAACCAGTCCTGTCCAAGCTCACAAGTTTGATATTAGCCTATATGTCTGATACCAGTCTATAAAGTCTTCTTCAGATTCACAAGGGACATGCAATGAAACCAGGACAATCACAGGCCAGTGGGTGCAGAGTCTTGTGTATCCAGCGGTGGTAGAATCATCTCAGCATAGGCAGGGGCCTCTGTGACTTCTCAAGCATCTCAGCACTGGCAGGTATCTCTGCATGGTTTTTCCAGCTTCAGAGGTCTGGTTCCCTCAGGGTAAATCCATGTGCCTTCTCCTCTGTGATGTCTCACAGGGAGTCAGCCTTGTATCTTGTAAGAAGAGCAGTAGAGCATCTCTAAGAGACTGAGTAGTGAGTCTCTCACCTCCAAGGGGAAAATATGGCCATATTTCCCTTAATTCTCAGGAGAAGCCATGCCTACACAGAGATCTCATTGGCTATCTCCAGATTGACAGGTTAGACTTCACCCTTACGCTCTTATTCCTCAAATTGACACCAGATTGGGTGACTTCCACACTCTTCAGGAAAAAAAATGGTGCAGTGCCCACATGGCAATTATTATTATTATATCGTTTGCTCTCAACCATAATCCAGGACTCAGGGTAGGTGCTATCTACTTCTGCAACATTCCTGAATTGTACCAGGTCCCCGCCAGGGGACGGTATTGCCTACTTTGTGGAACACTCATGTTGTACATGAGAGAACTTCAAAAAGTTCAGGGAAAATGGGATTAAAAGATCATAGAAATTTAACACAAAAATTGTGCAGCCCTCCACATATTATCTGTGTGATTTCCATGGTCATTATCATATATTATACCACATGGGTCAGAACAAGGGCCCTGTTGGCCAAGTGTCTGCATTCAAATCCCAAGGCTACCACTTAACACCGAGAGAAACTGTCTGGGGACCAGGATTTTCCAAATGTTAGCAGAATTGTATAATAGTATCTACCTCCTAGTGCTTTATGACTAATCTCAAAGCTAATATATTATAAAACACTTGAAAATGTCTGACATTTGACAAGATACATTAAGTTCTAGCTTGCCATTATAATCAATTGCATTTTAAAAGACAATACAGATGTTGGTCTTATATTCCTAACATGATAAGCAATTGTGTTGTTTTAAACTAGGGGGGGGGAACTAAATGAGTAATTAGTTATTACTCAATTTGAAAACCATCCTGAAGGCTATATTTGGTTGTTATGTTTACTTTTTTGCTTTTGCTATGAAAGTATAAAAGTCATTTGCTTTGAAACTGTAAAGAGATGTGCTCACATAAAAGTTAACATCCCTCCTCTTTGAAATATTGGGACCACATGGAGAGTTTGCCATATAAGAAAAGAAACTGTTCTGGACATGGAACAAGCAAAGACCTCACCAGGCAATGGGATAGAGTGCAAACATATCCATCATGCTTTGGGTCTTCTTTTGAACATCTAAACCCCATGAAGACCTTCAAAAAGTATGTAGGGAGACATGGAAGAAAAGATCATGGATTTTTCCCCACGAACATCCTGAACATCTTTGAGGGGCAGCAGCTTAGCGTTCTGCCTAGATTACCTCTGTCGGTATTCCCAGGGGAATTTGTAAGAGCTAGACCTTTTGAGTACCAGATATCCAACTCTGCCTCAGGGTTGCTCACTCTTGCGTCTTCACTGTTCCTGTAGGTGGTGCTTCCTTCTCTGGCCTGTTTAAGGATAGCAGTCTATGAAGAAGGAGGTAAATTTATTGGTCACCGGATTTTACCAGTGCAAGCAATTCGACCAGGTATGGGGAGGAGGAACTTGTTATTCGAATTATCAGAAAACCATCCCTATCTGAACCTTTTAATTGTTGTACAAGCAGGGCTATGATTATTCATAGCTGACAGTTTCATATTTGGTATTGGGAGATAATAAATACCTTAGTCAATTATTGCCATAGTAATTCTGAGTAATGAGCAAACTGAAAGCTCACTGGATTTCATACCCATTAGGATGGATATCATTTTTTAATTTTAATTATTTTAGTGGGTGCTCTTACAAGTATATTTGTTCATATGTTGCCATCATCATTTTCTAAACATTTACTTTCTATTTGAGCTCTTGATATCAGCATCTTTTTTCCCTCCCACCTTCATGGCCCCTTGATAAATTATACATTATTATTGTTTCATATCTTACACAGACCACTGTCTCCCTTCACCCCATTTTTATAACAAAAGAAAGTAACAAGTTTTCAGGCTGAGCCCTGGTGGCATAAGTGATTGAGTGTGGGCTGTGGCCAGTGGGCTTGGCGGTTCAAATCCAGCAACGGCTCTCAGGAGCAGCACTGGGTAGCGCCTATGACCACCAGAGGCAGTGATGCCCACACAACAACAACAACAAAAAAAAGAAAGTAGCAAATTTTCACCAGAATATGGGGAAATTGAAAGTTTCACCCTTTACTGATGGGGATGTAAAATGGTTCAGCCCATGTGGAAAATATGAATCCATTACACTAAAGGAGAAATGAAATGTGATATATACACATAATGGACTATTCCTAAGCCATATAGGGAAATAAAGTTACAATACATGCTTTGATGTGGATGAACCTAGGAGAAGGATGTCAGACACAAAAAGAAAAACTTGAGGGATACATCAAAGTCTTGCTACTAGGAGTTCTGTTCATATACACATGAGTTTATTCCAAATGAAACATGTTTACACGTTCTTCTGCCATCAGTGGGTGGCTGTCTGCAAATTCTCTCCATGATGCACTAATTCTAGACTTGCACTTGTGCCTCAAAAAGGAGGCCCCACAAACACGATGGTGGGACAAGAGGAACTTAAAAGGAAATAGAGGAAAGAACTAAGAGGCAAAGGACATTTATAGAAGTCTAAATACAGGCATGCACATATGTAAATACATATATAATGAGAAAGGAATAGAACTATGTTCTCATATCTATAAGTAAAAAATTAAGATTGCAGATGGACATGGGACCTCAACTCAAGTTAACACAAGAACACTTTGTCCTAATAATCCAGCATTCTGTGACCAGCACCTTCCCAACACGATCATTGAAGACAAATGTGTACAGAACAAATGTGGTGAATAAAGTTGATGGTGCCCGGCTATCAAAAGATAAAGTGTCTGAGGTCTTAAAGGCTTGAAAATAAATAAGCAGCCAACTAACTGAGAAATAACAAAGCCCATGTGGAAGAAGCACATCAGCCTGTGAGATTATGAGGTGTCAATGGGATCAGGTATCAGGCATTTAAGACCCAGAACAAAACCATACCCAAGGTGAATGGGGCAGGAGCGAGGGGAAGTTATGAAGTGGAGACCCAAAGCCTATATGTAGACAATTGGACATGCCTCACAGAAGTGTCACAGGGAAGAGATGAACTGGTCAGTACAGGATAGCACTGATGAAACACACAACTTTCCTCTAGTTCTTTGGTGTTTCCTATCATGACCTCAATTCTAACTTACAAATCAGATTAGACTTCTATAGATAAGAACCCACCACACAGGGAATCCAGGATAGATAAACCCCCCAGGGTCAACAATGAAAGTAGGATCAGGGGAGAGTGGGGGGGAGAAAGAGGGAATCGATCACAAGGATCAACTAGAACCCCTTCCCAGGGGAGACAGATAATGGAAAAGTGGGTGGGAGGTGAGGAAAGATGATATAGGATATATAAATAATCTATAACTTATCAAGGGTTCATGAAGGAAAGTGAGGGAGGGAAGGGAGAGAAATGGGGAGCTGATATTAGGAGCTCAAGTGGAAAGAGAATGCTCTGAAATGATAATGGTGGCATATGTGCTTGACACACTGGATGAATGTATGGAATGTTACGATATGTAAGTGCCCTCAATAAAAGGTTTTGTTTGTTTGTTTGTTTTTAAAGAGGCGCCATCAAAAGTGTAGCTGTCCAGGAAATCGACTAAAATCCAGAGCAGACCACACCCACTGCTATTTAGTTGACTCCAACATATTAAGACATCATAAAATCCTGTTTTATATTGTCATCATTGTTTTTTTCATTTTATTTTCATTAATATGTATTTTCTAAAGATAAAAATCTTTAGGATAGGTAGATCTATAGAAATAGTAATTGAATAAATAGTTTATTAGAGGTAGAGAAGGGGGAATGGGGCAGAGAGGAAGCTAATAATAAGGAATGTAAGAAAGAAAAAACATTCCAAAATCAACTGTTTATGATATGAAAGAACAATTGAATTGTATTATATGTGAACCACATCTCAAAAAAACAATTTAAAACAAAACAGCAAAGCTCACTGCCATCAATCCAAAGCCAACTCATGGAGACCCTCCCCAGAGTTTCCAGGCTGTCTGAGTTTCGGCTCTGGGGGAGATGGACTGGAGAGGTATTGCAGAATGGCCACGGAGGTTCTGTGACGGCTAATGAAAAGCTTCGGAAATAGACAGTGCTGACAGGTGTACCACATTGTGAATGTAATTGGTTTAAACATCCAACTCTGATATATGAGCGTGTTTTAACGCAGTAATACACAAAACAAAAACAAAATAAAAACCTCATTGCCTTATAACAAGTGTCCATCTTTATGCTCACAAATCTGTGGGCTTACAGGGGTTTGGCTGATGTAGGCTAGTAATCACTCAGCCGGTGTGCTTCCTGGCCTGCACTGGGTATCAGGCTGCAGCCAAGGCCTCCACTGAAGTGCTCAGGCTGACTGAGACCTGAACACAGAGGGAGGGATTCTCCTGATGAATTGCTGGAGTGCACAAGAGAAAGCTGAAAGCTGATTAGTGCTAATGCACATCCCACTGGTTGCCGGAGAATACCTTGGGTCAAGAATTCCATCTCTGACCAATAGTGTAGAAATCTCTTTGGTGGCAAGAAGATGCAGGGAGTGGAATGTGATTAGAAAAGCAGACACAAGCCAGAGAGAACACAAGAAGCCAGTGCTCTTGTTTGATGAGGCAAAACCAGTGCTTTATTATTCAAGGCCATGTCATGAGGGAAGTAGCCTGTGTGCTACCCTGTGTTACCTAAAATGAACATTTATATCGCATGATGTCCATGTGGCATAAGTAACATTGTAAAGAAAAGATGTAAGTCATATTGGTACTATTGTTACCCTCCAGGGTACCACTATGTCAGTCTGAGGAATGAGAGGAACCAGCCTCTGACGCTGCCAGCTGTTTTTGTCAACATAGAAGTGAAAGATTATGTGCCAGACACGTATGCAGGTGAGCTACCTACCATAGTTCCTAACAGGCCACCCAGCTATGTCTATTTAATACTATCTCTACTGTTGTAACATGTTTCTGGGCAAGTAATCAGGGCTTCACCAAGGCAATATCATCCTGACTGCCATTTTCTTTTCTCATTATAGTTGTCATTTGTGAAATGACAGGAGTTGGGTTTGAATTCCCACTCTTGGGTACATGAATAAATAAAGGAGAGATGAGTAAAAAGGATTGACAAAGTGGATAGGTAGGTAGGGGAACAGAAGAAACTGGCTGGACTAATGGAAGACTGGAGAGATAAATGAGTAAATGGCAATGGAGAATGGATGATGGATAGGTAGAGAACTAGATGGGTAGGTGGCTAGCAAATGAGAGGAGATAGGGGAAACTATATGGAGAGTATCCACTCACTCCAGGACCCTTGCTATACGAAATGCCTTCTTTCCGTTTAGATGTGATTGAAGCTTTGTCAAACCCCATCCGATATGTGAATCTCATGGAACAGAGAGCTAAACAGCTGGCTGCCTTGACACTGGAAGATGAAGAAGAAATTAAGAAGGAGGTGAGAAGGTCTTCCCATCTTATGCTTGGTTTAGCATTGTTTCCACCCTGGTCATGTCATCAAATATCTACATCACATATTTCCTACTTTGTTCTCTGTTGGCATGCCTTGGATGTCACCAGGAACTTATCTTGTGACACTGTACATAACATAAATTCTTTCAAGGCAGTGGTGTGGAATATATATATACTTATATATATATGTATATGTATATATATCTTGCTTTCACAAATGAAATTTTCTACATGATTTCTTCCTGATCAAAAGTGATTAAAACACTGACCACAAAGAAAATAATTTTCAACGTATTTAACATTTTCTCTTTATTCAGTATAAAGTGCAGGATTGAAAAAAATCCTTTTGTGAATTTGTAGTTTGCATAAGGTTTTTAGCACAAGACCCAGACAATATGATGGGGTGTAAAACATTAACTTCTTTGAGTATTTTACACTCACATATGCCCAAAGAAATTAGATGTCACAATATAAAGAATAATGACAAATAAGTCTACCAATATTAAAGATGAATTTTAAGATATAAAGACCATATTTAGACTACCAAGACTTCTTTTTTGTGTGTGTGTGTGTGCCTCTGGTGGTCGTGGGCACTACCCAGTGCCGCTCCAGAGAACTGCCGCTGGGTTTGAACTGCCATGTCCGTGGGCTGCAGTCCCGCACTCAACCATTTATGCCACTGGGGTTCAGCCCAACTACCAAGACTTCTTAAAAATGAAAGATACTTTAACAATTATTGGAGTGATTTCAAATAAAAATAGCAATATAAATTAGCCATTTACATTTCATTTGGATATTCAGAAGAAAAGTTGAGGGGGCCAGGAAGAAATGATGAAATTGGAAGTTGTAAGAGTGGTGAATAATGTACAATGAAAATTTTGTGGCTAACCTTAACAGGGCTAGTAATCAGGGTTTCACCAAATCAATAGGATTCTCTTCTCCCCATAATTTTGTCATTTATGAAATGTTGGGAGTTGGGTTCTAATTCTCATGTAGTTTTTTCACTTTGTGGACATGAGTAAATTTTAAAAGAAATTTAAAAGAAAAAATTTTAAGTAAATGATAAGTCAAACTTCAAAAGAAAACATTCAAAGCCATTCAGAGGTTACCACTATGAACATGAGAAGTATATATAGTATTTATATATAGTCCAGGTGTTCTCCAACTTTTTAAACAGGGGACCAGTTCACTGTCCCTCAGACCATTGGAGAGCCAGATGTAGTTTAAAAAAAAAAAAAAAAACTATGAACAAATTCACTGCAGGCCTGGAATGAGTTGGTTGCTAAGCAGGACAGGCAGCAGCAGCAAAAACACCGGTGAGCCAGATAAATGTCCGCTGAGGGCCACATGTGGCCCACGGGCTGCAGTTTGAGGACCCCTGATATATACAATTACTCTTTATAATGAAATAGTGTTCACATTCTATTTTATACTTTTTTCACTTAATATAATTTTTTCATGTCATTAAATATTCTTCTATAACAGAACTCTTAAGGACTTTACAGTTTTCCATCATATAGTTTTGCCATATTTTTTTCTGATCCTCTACTATTGGATATTTGTAAGCTTCTATTGTGTTAAATGTATCTTCTGACGCTATCGTGAACTACATTTTTTTAGAACTTTATTGATTATCCCCTTGCCTTCTAGACATCTAGAAACATTGACCTAAGCCTTTCAGTTATTAAACATAAGAGAATACTAATGACATTTAAAGGAAAGCAATTGACTATAAAATGCAGTGTTCTAAAAGCCTATTGACATTGTAGGCATTATGTCCCATAGGTCCAAAAGATAAGTGAGACTGGAAGTTTCCTAATCTTGTCTGTGGTGGTGGGCAGTAACTGAAGCCCTAGGGAAATTTTACACTGACAGAAAATGAGGCCTAGGAGTAGACATGACTATATATCTAATATTTTTCTATGCCTACCTCGACTGTCTATGCTGACCATCTGCTGAAGGAATTAAGACATTGTCAACCACTCGGACCCTGATTAAATGTGTTAAGGGATGAGTCTCAGCAGGGTTCACGCATGTACAATGAATGATACCACCTTCACATTCCTGGGACAGAGGTTGTTGGAGTACTCTACCTTTTTAGAGGGCGCACACCCACCTCCCCAGAGTGCCTGAGTGGTGAGAACGGCTAATGCACTTGGTACTTACTGAAAGAAGTCTTAGCAATCAACTTCTGGACCATCAGTCCCTGAAAGCCGTGTGAGCACATTGTAAACTGACACACATGGGGTGAACATGCTGACCCACAGTGGGTTGCCGAGACTGTCACTGCTTTGGGGAGCAGAAAACCCAGCCTTTCTCCCTTGTTGCTGCTGGTGGTTTCAAACTGGTGGCCCGACCCTGGGGATGCGGTGGAGATTGGCTGTGACTGAGGGCAGCTGCAGGCTTTTCAGGAGACAAGGCAGAGTTTTAGAGAGCCCCCCTGTCTGAGGTGCTAATTATTCCTCTCTGCTGATGACACTTGGGCTTTGCTCAAAGACAAACAGAGGGAGTGAGTCTCGTGCTTCTGGGTGGGCAAACGCTGCACTGCAATCCGTGCTCCCGATCTCCCCAAAGGGTTGGGCTGGACCTCAACTGAAGCTGTTTCTCCTCAGCTTCCTTCCCCGTCACAGCCCACATCCCCCACTTGTCTGCAGTTATCTCCACAGCACATTCTACTAATGAACGACATCCCCCAAAACTGGCCTTTCATTGGTTCCAGAAAACCAAACCAAGGATGGTGCCCAGTAGCTGCTGTTTTAGCATTGGATGCAACGATGAGTGTGTTTAAGACAACAACAAACAGTTTAATTGGTTGGTAACTGACATGTAGATGTTTGGCAGTACCTTTGCCTTTAATAGTGTTTCTGCACAGGTTATAGTGCATTCTCTTCCCAATGGTCTTTAAAATAATTGAAGAATGAACTGGGAATTTTATATACTTCCTGTTTTTATCTGTGAGAACTCTTCTCCGATAGGAAAACTGTAAGCAATAGAAGAGAGAGAGCTTCTAGGAATGGAAAGATCTTTCTCACAATGGCCTCCTTTCAAAGTCAATCCTGCCTTTCCCCCGCCCCCCTATGAAGATGGCACATACAAAAGGGGAGAATCAAATATTTACTCACTTACTGCCTTTGAGTCAACTCACAGGGCGCAGCTGGTGGTTTCAAACCTCTGACTTTGTGACCAGCTGCCCTTGCTAACCCACTCCTCTACCAGGTCCCTGAGTAGAATACTCCAAAGAAGAAAGCACTCAATGCTGACTCACAGTGACCCCTGTGGATTTCGGAGACGGTAACTGCTTCCAGGGGCAGAAAACCCAGTCTGTCTCCCTCGTGGCTACTGGTGTTTTCAAACTGCCAGCCATGTGGATCACAGTTCAAAGTGTAACCCCTACACTAGCAGGTTTCCTAGCGAGTAGCATATTCAGGAAAAGAAAATACAAAAG
This sequence comes from Nesogale talazaci, assembly GCA_004026705.1. Classification (NCBI taxonomy): domain Eukaryota; kingdom Metazoa; phylum Chordata; class Mammalia; order Afrosoricida; family Tenrecidae; genus Nesogale; species Nesogale talazaci. Next base: position 6,965 of record PVJH01007354.1, on the reverse strand, counting down.
TCGAGTTTCAAGTTGCTTTATTTTGTTCCTCTTAAGAAAAGCGATCATTTGGACTTCCCACAATGCAGAGTTCTCACTGCTATGCAATCGTGGACATTTGGACTTTTCAAAAGGTGTCACGCTAGAGGAGACGCCCACCTGTTCAATGTTAAAAGCATAAAGAAAATCCTGTTCAAAACAGCTCATCCCTCACGGATCTCATCTTTGAAACTCAAGGAAACAAAGCATTCCTCATCGCCATCTAAAACGGAAGCCATTTGGCGCTGCTGGACCCTCAAAACCAAACCACTCGCTGCCCTTGAGTCTGTGGCTGTGCATGGCAACCCTGACAAACAGAGTGGTTTCCAGGTCCGGAACTCTCCCTGCGGCGAGCAGGAAACCCCATCTTGCCCCTCCTGGGCCCACCTGGGCCTGTCAGTGTTTCTTCCAGGCATGTCAGTGGGTTTGAACGAGGCCACTGAAAATAAGTCGTTGTGGTTTTCTCCAAAGGAAACTCTATCTAGGCCATGGCAGACACTGGAGACACTATTTTAGCAGCAAAAACTGTTTTAGTATATTCCTTTTAACTTGGAACTTCTAAAGGTCACTTCTATTGGAAACTAAAGATTTCATTGGGCTGCAAAATATGATCAGATTTTGAATAGTCTCGTGAGTTATCTCCAGAGAATAGTTTGAAAATTAAAGAGGTAGGAAAGTTGAATCCCACTCGCCCCTACCTTTTCTGAGCCACAGCTATTTATACATTTTATAGACTAGACAAAGTAAGTGATGGCGGTTGTTTTGTTGTTAAAAGTTAAGGAATTCTACACATTTTCACTGCTGCAATTACGCTGTCTGGAAGTCATAATTCAGGGTTGTAAAATAATAAATCAATCAGAATAACAAAAGCTTTGCAATGTTTAAAACTATTCTAAGCCAAAAGTCATATTGCATTATCTCAAAACATAGTAAAGGAGAAAAATATCAGTAGTCCTTTAGGAACTATTTCAGCAGGTAGCCTTCAAGAATATTTTTTATCACACACACACACACACACACACACACACACACTTGGAGCTCTGGTAAACTCCACATGGGGCTGGTAACTAGAAGGCCAGAAATTCAGGACTACCAAAGCCTTCATGGGAGAAATGGGAGACCTTCTCCTCTCAAAATACAATCACTCAATCCAAAGGGGCCAGTTCTATTCTGTCCTGAAGGTCACTATGAGTTAGAATGGGTTCAGTGGCCTTAAGTTTGATATGAAATGTTGGAATATATATGTATAGGTATATGGACGATATATATATAATGAAAAACAAGTGTCTTAGTTCACAATCCCAAATGCTTGAATGTGGCAATGAAGATACCCAGTGAGACACTGGAAGGGTCTTTGGGGGTTCAAACAGTTAACCATGTACCAAAAGGTGAGTGGTTCAAGTACAGCTCGAGTGCCTCAAAAGAAAGGCCTGGCAATCAAGTTCTGTAAGTTCACAGCCATCAAAAGCCTAATGGTGCGGTGTCTTCTCTGACGCCTACGGCACTGTCATCAGTTGGAATCAACTCGGCAGCAAAGAGTCTTTATGACATACCAGCAACACTTTTAAATTTCCATTTTAAAAATAGCCCTATGAAAGGGAAAAGTAATATCCAATATGTTGATTACAAGATATCCTATCAGATCACTGGGCATGATAGCCTGCATTTCTAACATGCTTCCATGTGACCCTGATGGCTCAGAGCTAGATTTTAGTAGCAAGACACTCACACGTTAGCAGAACTGGGGACTGCCTGAGGTCTTGTGGAAACGCACAGATCCCATGCACAGTTTTTGGGATTCAGAGGATGTGGCCAGAGCATTGATCAGTAATTGTAAGGAGTGCCCTGTGACCCCAGGCCCCCTGTGGTAATCCTAGGCTGGCTGTCATCCCAGGTTCCCTGTGATCCCAGTGCAGGGAGCACACTTTGAACCACATGGGTCCTGGAGCCACACCCATGCATCTTCCTGGGTGGCTTCCCTGTGCCGCTGTGAAATCTGTTACATTCCAGGAGCTTTGGAAAGTCAGCTGAAGCGGAAAACCTGCTTTATACTGCAGAGATTGTTCAGAATGTGTCCCCGGAGGTGATGGCCACCATCTTTGCCAAACAATTCCACGTCATTAATTTGACAGCTACATTTCCAAGGGGTGCATGTAAAAAAAGTAGTTCGTCTGCTGACACTTTCAAAGAGGAATCCATCGCATTGACCTAACAGCAGAGCGTCAATTCATGTTCTTTCCTTGGACAGTAAAGAATTTTTGTTTCCTAGCAAATAAAAGCTGATGGGAGCAAGTATACATTGTAAGCACCACAAATATAAAATAGCAGACTAAGGCTCTTTGCCCGTTAATTTTCAATTTCCTTCTTAATAAACAAAACACTGCTGCCCAGTCAATTCTGATCCACAGCAATGCTACAGACCAGAGTAGCACTGCCCCGTGGTATTTCCAGGGCTGCAGACGTAGACAGAGCAGACTGCCACAGCCACATGGATTTGAACCAAGACCTTTCAGCCTTGAGTCAGGACACCACTAGGGCTCCTGGCTTTCTAAGTCCCCTGCTACCATTCTGAGTGACACCGATGTTCTAGCTGGAGACAGATGAGAGAACACCATTTCCATCCACGGATTCATCCCTCCAATATGTTTCTAATGTGCAGAGCACTGTTTGGTTTCAGAATTATATCAGTACACTTCCTCAGGCTTTGACTATCTTGGGATCCCACATTTCACATTGACAATAGTCAAACCTCTACCATCTCACTATTTGGGGCACCACCCGCATCTGGCACGAAGGAAGGCCGGGGCCCCTGGGAGGCCCCCTGATGAGAGAACATGCTGTGCAGCAGGGGTCCCACGGGACAAGGACCATCCCGGCTGCAGGCTGGACCAGGGTCAGAGCCTTGAAACGTGCCACTGGGGTACTGGAACCAGAGCCTTGAGAACCTCACAGCAGTTGACAGCCAGGCACCCCCTAAATTTCCTGGATGGTCCACTCCTTGAAAGGACAGACAGTGATGATAGGGCAGGCTGTGAGGTGGGGGAGGCATGGTGTCAGTGGGTCAGTGGTCAGAGACAGTGCCAGGTTAAGGTCAAGGACAGGTCTGAGCCTGGATGCCTTGCTCTGGGAGGAAGCTGTAGATTGTTGATACTCATGGGGATGTGGGTACAAGAGGAAGGGCCGCCCAAAGAGAGAGGGATACTGCTCAGACAATGAGGTTCATGGGGAGGACCCAATTACAGCATGCACTACCCTACAACTCCTAACCCCTTACCCCACCCCACCCCCACCCCCGTGCAGTCTCCCCACCCTCCCACTCGTGGGCATTTGGCAGTCTTTCAGGGGTGGAGTTTGGGCCACCTGTCCTGAAAACATACAAGGGTAAGAAAGAGAGAGAACCCACCAAGTGGGGACGGGAGTGTATTTATGATTCCCTGGCCTAAAAGACTGGAAGGCCTTCCCTTGTAGACCGAGGTGGGACCAGCTCTCCTGAGGCAACATGAGGAGGTCATCCTGGTCGGTCACCTCAGCTGAACATTCACAGAACCGGTGAGAGAGAGAGAGGTCTTCCTCGGATGACTTCGTCTTGGGGCCCTGAGCATTGTGAGTCAGTAGGGAGTGGGTGTAATAGTGTATCTACAGAGAGTGCACCGCCATAAAACTAAAGGTGTCTTTATTCATTTAATAAGTGGTTCATTTGTTATGTACTTGTTGTTGGTCTTGCAAAATTCTATCATGAGACCCCCAGTTCTATTCTATTACCAAGACCATTTCTTCCAACTACTGGTCCTTCCTCTTTGTTTCTAACTTTCGCATTCCAAACACCATTAATCATCAGTGCATCTTGAGTGCATGTGCGATCCATTTCTTACTAGAGATGTTGGTTGAGTTCTTCAATTCCTGCACACAAAAAAACCCTTTTGTGAGTGGTGCATAAATTTGAATAATTGTATTGGCTGCATTTCCTTGAAGGCATATAGAGATCATCCTAGCACAGGCAGCATTGTATTTCAAGACAGATCTTAAAATACCCTTTATGACAGGAAATTCTCCATTTCTTTTGATTGTGTCATTCCCAGAATAGTAAACCATTTGATTTTCAGATTCAAATATAGCCAATACCAGTTGATTTCAGCTCACAAACACCTCCAATATGGATCTTTATGTGTCCCATTACATTGTTGACAACTTCCTATTTTCTTAGATTCATACTTCATACATTCCAAGTTCCAGTTATTTAGACTTTGCAACTGTTTCTTCTCACCTTGTCCTGTGCCCCAGCAACAAATGAAGGTGCTGAAGATTTTCCATTCACACAGGCTTTACAGGATTCATGTCACCACGGTCATTTCTGCTTTGAGAAAGCACCTCTCCTCGGCCATATTTTGAGTTCCTTCTGATTCAAGGAGTCCATTCTCAGGCGTGATCTCTGACAGAGTTCTGCTTCCATTCATTAAGCCTTCAGTAACTGATGATCTTCTGTATTATATGTAAGGTTTTCAATGAGTGGCTGCTTTCTTGTTCACAGTTTGCTCTTAGTCCGGAAGCCCTGCTGAAACCACTTCACGTTGGGTGGTCCTGCTGGCAGTTGAAATACCAGTGACTTCGCTTCCAGCATCATAGCAACACACAAGCCACCACATAAGACAATCTCCCAGACAGATCTTGGCTCATAGCTTAGAACATCAAAAACATGATGACTTGTGTTTTATTCACTATGCCAAAGCGTTTGAGTGTATGGATCACAAGCCTTGAGAAGCATGGGAATTCCAGAACACTTCATTGTGCACATGTGGGACAGGTACATAGACGCAGAGGTGATTGTGTGAACAGAACTGGGGATTGTTGTGTGGTTTGAAATCAGGAGGGTGTGCTTCGGGGATGTAGCCTTTCACTCTGCTTATTTAAACTGCATCTTCATGCCGAAAAAATAATCAGAGAAGCTGGATTATAAGGAGGAGAAGTGAAGCCAGGCTCCTGAACCCCCTGCATTGTGCAGATGAGACAACCTTGTTTGCTGAAAATGAGGAGGACAGGAAGCACTTGCTCATGAAGATCAAGACTCCATGAATCAGAACTTCAGGGTGGATTACAAATCAATGTAAAGAAGACCCAGATTCTCATAGCTGGACCAGGGGGTAACGTGACTATAAATGGAGAAGAGATTGGAGCAGTCAAGGATTTCATCTTGCTTGGATCTCTGCTCATGGAAGCATCCGTCCAGAGATCAAATAACCGTGCATTGAGAAATCTGCTTTTTAACATCTTGAAAAGCAAGCGTGTTGCTTGGTGAACTACGGTGAGTATAACCTGATCATGAAATTTTCAATCTCCTCCATTTGGTCGGGGAATTAGGAAGACCGATGAAGAACTGGTGCATTTGAATGGAGGTGCCGGCCAAAACAAATATCGAAAGTATCACAGACTGTCAGAAGGGCAAGCAAATCTGTCTTGGAAGAAGTGTGGCCTCACAAGCAAGATGGCAAAGCTGTGTTTCACATAGTTTGGACATGTCAGGAAAACCAGACCCCGGAGAAGGGCAGCAGGCTTGGTAAAGAGGAGGGGCGGCAACAAAGAGAAGACCCACCATTCAATGGCTTGACATGGAGGCGACCACAGTGGGCTCAAGCATGGGCGGATCATGAGGCTGGCAAAGAAGCGGGCAGAGTTTCCTCCGGTTGTGCATTGGGTTGTGCTATGGGTTGGAACTGACTCAATGGCACCTGACCACAAATGGCTTCTTTTCCCACGATGGGTGCTAGTCAGGAAACTGAGCGTGAGCTGCATGGTGAACACAAGTAGATGCCCCTAGAGGACTTTCCGGAGCCCTGGTGGCACTGTCTGGTAAGCACTGTTCCATGCTCTGCTGCCCGGTCCTGCTGCTACTCTGCCGATGTCTCAGCTCTTCTGGATCCAAAAGTTTCGCTGCACAGGAATCTCAGATCCAGAGGATGCACTCCATTCCTTGTTCTTCCTGGTAATGTGATCCCTCCTGCTTCTCAGAGGGCTCAGTTGATACCCAGAAAGATGGCACTCCTGTTCACACAGGTGCATCTTATCACTCTTCACTGTCTTCTTTTACTTTCCTACCAATCACGTGCAAGAAGAGATCATTTGGCAAGAGCCAGAGATTTTGGCTAGAAGAGCCACTTCAAGTATTTCACCACCCTGCCCGCCACACCATCCTACCCTTATGTCCCAGAAGAAGCAGAAGTAGAAAAAAGCAGATGGCCTAGTCTCTTACCCATCCGGTGTCCACATTAAGATGCTTCCACCCCCACATGGAAAGGAGTGTAGTATTTGATAACTCAGGAAAGATGGAGCAAGAACAGTACAATGCAACAGAAGGGTAGCTCAGCCATTGCTTCCTGTATTGGAAAAGTCATTACTTGCCACGTTGACCAGTCAACGAAATCCTAGACCTGCTACTTCTCTATTGTTTGATCCTATATCCAAATGGTCAATTCCCACCATGGTAAGCTTCTCGGTTAGTTTACCAAGTGGCATTTCTGCCCTCTGTAAACTTATCAAAATAGTCTCTTGTTTATCTTTTTATTGTTACATGTGTATTGTACATACAAGGCACTTCTGTTTGTTTGAGGAATAGCTATAGTTCAGGTTGAGTTTATCAGTGTTATGTCTAGCTTGCTAACCTCAAGTTCAGCAGTTCAAAGCCAAGAGCCAGCACCACTGGGGAAGGATACATCTTTCTACTCCTGTGAAAATGTACAGGCTTGGAGACTCACCGGGGCCTTTCCACCCTGTCCTATCATGTCACTGTGAGTTAGTGTTGACTTGATGTCAGGGGAAATAATGCTCCAAGGGGGGTGGTTGATAATGTTCTCCAACATAAAATGACATTGCTATCTCTCAGGTGAACCTGAGACATACAAGGGGGTACCCCAAAATAATCGGAATTTTCCTCCAAAGCTATGTATTTCATTTTT